>PVKA01006054.1:0-16801 GCA_004027165.1 Ctenomys sociabilis | reverse complement strand
TGTTTTCTGCCATCATACAGGAAGGGTGGAGGGCTCTTTCCTGCACGATAGGTGCTTGCGTCCTAGCCTTTACCTAGTTCTCAGAGATGAGGTAGATGAGCGTCTTACATAGTGGACAAGTGGCTGCTGCGACAGAGCCAAGGACTGAACAGCTAGAGACTGGATCATGCAGCAGATGCTGCTGCCCCCACCAGATGCTCAGGAGGTTTCTGGACGCTACTAAGAAGGAGAAAGTGCCCTGGTACTGATGCCCTGGAAAAATGCAGGCCAGTAGAGAGCAGGTGGTGGGGACAGTGGACACGGATTGTCTCCATCACTGTCTTCATCACTGAGAGACATGATACCTAACACCCACAGCCTAACAAATGAAAGGTTACTTTAGTTCATGGATGCAGGCTGATTCTAAGGCAGAAGCTGTATGGCAGAGGGGTACAGCTGAAGAAAACTTCATGTGGTGCTAATCATCAAACAGGAGAGATGGGGGGGTCACTACGCCTGGCCAAGTCAGACCCCAGTGACTTGCCTCTAACCAGGTCCTGCCTCTTAAAGGGCACTAACTGCTAAACTCATGGGGTGGGGCTAAATCTACTGATGTGTACAGTGACCCCTGATCCCACCACCTTCCGAAAGCTCTAACTCTAAACATAGTCCAGATATGGAACATGACACAGCCTCCATTAGCCCTCGGCTCTAGACAGTCTTCTATTGGGAGGTGTTTGGCTGTCACAGGATGCTGATCCCATCCTCTCCATGGAAATTCTCCAGGTCTTCCTTTCTTTCCTCATGAGCTCTGTTCACCTCTCCCTCTGCACTAATTTCTTACTGCTGCTCTAACAAATTAGCTCAGATGTGCTGGCCTATGACTACACACATTTATTCATTATCTTATGATTCTGGAGGTCAGACATCCAAATGGCTTTCACCGGGCTGAAATAAAGCTGCTAATGGATTGTAGAGGAGCTGCAGGAAGAATCTGTTCCTTTGCTTTTTCCAGCTACCAGTGGCAACCTGCTCTTTTGGCTCCTGGCCTCTTTTCCTTCAAAGTCAGAAAACCCATCTTCCTAACCTCTGCTTCTACCATCAGATTAACTTTCTGTCTCCCTCTAATAAAGACCCTTGTGATATGTTGTACCATCTTAATAAATAATCCAGGATAATCTTCCCCATCTCATGATCTTTAAATTATTCTCATCTGCTGAGGCCCTTTGTCATGAAAGGCAACATATTCATGGCTTCCATATAGTAGGATGTGGGAAATTTTTAGAAATATTATTCTACTGAAAAATTCCCTGATTCCTGGTTCCTTTCTATTTGGTCTACTTTGAAAGAGAAAAAATCTGAAGTCTAGAAGTCTGGGTTAATAGTTTCTATATCAGTCTGGCATGCCCAAATCACTGTCATGCAATTTTTATTTGCAATTTTTTGAATGGCTACAAAATGAGCAGCACGTTTTCAGGTGAAATAGAAGCAACTTTGAACAATTAATAAAGTGTAGGATTGTCACATCTACCACAATGGTCAAAACATAAAAGACAGAAAATAGTAAATATTGCTGAGAATCTGGGATAACTCTCTGGCATTGCTAGAAGGAAGATGCACTTGTGCAAGGTCCTCTTTAAAAAACGAAGTGCATCTGCACACAGCCTTACATGTTCATGGATATGGGGATCAGAGAATACCAAGAATCACATTTATAATGCTTCTAGCAGCAGTATTGTTAATGGCCCCAACTGCCTACCACAACTGCCTACCACAGTACAATAAAGAGGAGCATGTAGTTTAGCCATGCCATGAAATACTGTGTAGCCATGAAAATCAATGAGATAGAAGCTCCCAGAATAACATCGGCAGAGATAGTAAGTGTGGGGTGAGGAAAAACAGGTATAAGGGAAAACAGCCTCCATAGGATGCCATTTTTGTGTAGTTCAGAATCACACAGATTGTCTTCCTACACCATGAAGTGGATGTTTCTGCACTGACAGGTTAACTCTGGGTTTGCCACCTGGGGTTTGGGCAGGCAATGGCGGTGATGCTGTGTGTCACGTGAAGTAGGGTTGGCGTGACAGAGATTCATCCCATTGCTCACTCATGGGATGCACAAACTCAGGTCTCTGAGCCACCATGAAGGAGTATGACTACCTGAAGGTGCCACCCTGGACAAGTCCCAGGGAGACAGAAATGTTACGGAAACCCAGCAACGCGCAGATTTCAGCCCTGCGTCTTTGAGCTGCTCTCACAGAGGTGGAACTGTGCAGGAACAAGCTTTTCTGCCCAAACTACAAACTGATGAACTAAGTAAAATAAAAGCATCTGAACATCAGGCACAATTAGCCTTGCTGTTAGACATGAAGATATTGGTTTTCCTGAGAAGGATGGAGAAAAGAAGCCAAGATAAGGGTCATTGAAAGGCCCTGATACTCTACGCCCTCACCTGACTGCTGGTTACACAGGTAGGTCCAATTTGTGATTACTTACAGAACTATGTATTTATGTCTTATATATGTTAGATTTCAATAAAAAGAAAAATTCATTACACTGAATGTGAAGAGTTTCGGTCCAGATCTACCTTTTTCCTAGTGTAGACAAAGAATTTGGGTTCTGCATAACTTGCTTCCAAGAGCTCATGTGTTTCCAAGAAACACAAAATTACTTGTAAACCATATAAGCAAAAAGCAGCTTCTCGAACACTTATGTGAATGCATATTAGTCACAGCTGGAGCCACAGCTTTCAGGAAGAAGGCGCCAGAGCTGTTGCTCTGGTATTCTTTTTCCTTGCTTCATGATGCTGCTTTATTCTGTACTGCCTTGACTCCAAGCTGACCGTCTCCCCGGAGTGTCCACTCTTTGGTTTTCGTAGCCCATGGGACCAGCAGAGCACTCACCTCTCCCATTTCCTTTCATAAAAGATGTGAAATCACCTCTTGTTGGGTGGAAGTCAGTTGTGTGTGTACTCTTGAGCCAATGAATAAGGCTCTGGACATGGAGCACTCTGATTGGCCAGCTCAGCGTCACTTGTGCACTCCTGGAATGAGGACTCGGTTCCTCACGCTCTGAGTCTCACAACCTTGATGAATCCTTGTTACTATGGAAAAGGGACTGCAAGCTGGAAAGGAGAACAGGCGGCTATTTGGGATGTGAATTCTGATACTCTGTCTCCACCTGTAAATTGGATTAAATGCTGAGCCATAATATGCTCTGCTCAGAAACAAAGGTTGCATGAATGTTTTTTTGCAAACCAGAGGATTGTTTCTTTCACACCAGGATGGCTTTCTTATTCCTAAAATTCTGCAAGAGAATGGTTGTTTTCTTTCGTAAATTTATTTAGTAATGTAATTTATTTGCCTTTTATAATTAATTTTATTGGATCCCTCTCTCTCTCTCTCATTATATATATATTATATATATATAATATGCTATATATATTATAATATATGTACAATGTCTCATATATTATATATATATATATATATATATATATATATATATATATATATATATATATATATAATGTTCATCATCATAGGGGATTTGTACCTTTGCATAATACATCTTGAGGGCTGAGAATATAGCTCAGCATAATAGTGCTGGCCTGGCAAGCATGTGTTCCTGAGTTTGATTCCCAGTACAGAAATAAAATAAAATAATAAAACAAGATCCTTTGTCTATCCATCTATCTGTCTATCTGTCTGCCTGCCTGCCTGCCTGTCTGTCTATCTATCTATCTATCTATCTATCTATCTATCTATCTATCTATCTATCTATCTATCTATCTATCTATCTATCATACCAGGGATCAAAATCAGGACCTTGCGCTTGCCGGGCAGGGACTTATGCTGCTGAACTATCTCCCCTTTCCCATATCTTGATTCTTGTTTTCTCCCATTCCCTCACTGGAGCACCTCTCTCTCTGCCAGAAGAAGGATAACAATGAGACATTTCCAGGCAAATGAATGCACTTTGGACCATACTCATGTGAAATGAATCAGACACAGAAGTTACGTGAGTTGGATCCTGGTGCTGAAGGATATCTTCAGGCAAGGCAGTGATTGTTAGTCAGCAGTGTGGTCTATGGTGTGCAGAAGGGAAAGTGAACTTGTCCAGGGCTTTTGCTTCTGGTAGTGAGGTAGAGGTAGAGATATGGAGAGAGAGAGAGAGAGAGAGAGAGAGAGAGAGAGAGAGAGAGAGAGAGAGAGAGAGAGAGAGAGAGAGAGAGAGAGAGAGAGAGCTAGGGCTAGAGCTAGAGCTAGAGGTAGAGGTAGAGATAGAGGTAGAGATGGAGATAGAGGTAGAGATGGAGATAGAGACAGAGACAGAGACAGAGACAGAGTGGGTTAGAGGTAGAGGTAGTGGTAGAGATATAGATAAAAATAAAAAAATATAGATTTATATTATGCTATGTATTACATTTATTTAAAACTTTTACATTTTGTGGCCATCTTGACATGGGGGAAGACCAGGGGGTCACACTGTGACCGATCTGGCAATTACGGTGGATGAGGACATGCACTATCATGACCTCAGGCCTTTCTGTTGGACGGCTTTCGGCAGCAGCATTCACACTTACGTGCACACCTCGTAAAGACACTCTAAAAAGAAATCTAGAACTGTTTCTGCAAGCGGCAAGAATGAAATGTTTTCCAGGAATGAGGGAGGGATATTCTGAGGGGGCTCAATGGCAAGGTGTCTTTTACTGTAAGAATTGTTTAAGGCAAACATTCACTGCATACTGTGATCACACCTCATAAAGACAGAGATGGGAGGAGAGCACGAGAGGGTTACTTACACACACATCATCTTTCATGTTCTTCACAGCTTCTATTTTAACGAAAATAAATGAGGCTTTGAGAAATTAAGTGACTCCAAACATCACACAGATGATTTCAAGGCCAGCAAATTTAAAACCTTCCATTTCCAACTAATTACATATATTAGTATATCTATTCTCAGAGAAGCATGTTGATATTTTGCTGTAGAATTTTCTGGGCTGTGTAGCATGGCTCTTGATGCTGTAGGATGTTTCAGGGCATCTCAGTCTGTACTTACTAGATGCCAGGAGCATTGCAGCTCAAGCTAAGAGGATCTAACATGTCTCTAGGTGTTTGTAAAGATAGTTTGAGGATCAGGCATCCTGGGTGAGAACCACTGCTATAAAAACAATGATCAGTACATCAAGCAAGGTGAATAGTCAAGCAACCAAAAGGAACAATAAAGGAGTGAGTGCAATGACAGGAGTAAACGCAGTTACAGTGATAAGTCAATGCCTATGAGTAACAACTCTCAGTGTAAGTGGCCCCAGCTCCTCCATTAAGAGACACAAGTGAGCAGATTTTTAAAAATCCAATAATGACATAGAAGGCCCAGGGAGATGGTGAAGCAGCATGAGCAAGTTCAAGTTACATTTAAGAGATTCATCTAATCTAAAAACAGCTTGACCAAGAGTCAAAAATGAGAGAACAATATTCCATGTTCCAAGTCTTGAAAGCAAGCAGAGACTTTGAAATTTTATTCTTAGGCAAAGTAAATTTCAAGCTAAAACTGATTAATGGCGGCAAACGAGGCCACTGTATGTTGTTTAAGGAACTAGGAAGAGGTGACAGAGAGAGAGAGAGGGAGAGATTACAATTGTAAATAAATATGTCACAAATACAGGTGCTCACAACTTCATGAAAAAGCTCTACTGGAAATAGAAGAGGAAGCTCCGGGACAGCCATCCTGGGTACTCTCAATGCCACACATCTACAGATAGATGCACTAATCAAAAGTTAACAAAGAAATATCAAAATTGAACCACACTTTTGAAAAAGTGAACACAATAAATATCTTTAGAGTGTTTATTAAAACAGAATATATACTTTCTCAGCAACACATAAAACATTCTCCAAAATAGAGCACAGGCTAGTCCCTAAACCCTGCTTTAATAAATACAAGATCATCTAAACCTTCCCATATATACTTTCAGATAACAATGCAAATAAACTAGAAAGCAAGAGGGAAAGAAACAAAGACATTTGCAAACATTTGAACACTAAATACCATACTCATAAACAGTCAACAGAGCACAGAAGAAATCAAATTAAAGCATTCTTAGAATGATGATAATTTGGGTACAAAAGCTATGGGACACAGTGCAAGTGGCCCTGAGAGGCAAGCTTATTGCTGTGAATGCTTACATTAGAAAAGCAGAGGAAACTCAGATAAATAACCTGATCAGGATCCTAGAAAATCAAGAGCATTCCAAACTCAAACCCAGTATAAGGAAGGAAATTAGAAAGATCAGAGGAGAAATTAATGAAAGAGAGACTTTAACAATATGAGGAATTGATAATGAACTACAGAGCTGGTTTTCAAAACAAATAAACAAGAGAGACAAATCCTGAGTCAGTATTACTGAAAAAAGAAATAAAAGACTCAAATTAATGCCATTAGAAATCAAGAAGGTGAAATAGGTATCACTGTAATCCAGATGATTAGTAACTACAATAAAAAATTGCACTCCAACAAATTGGGGAATCTTCAATAAATTCAGATTCATAGACACATAAACATTACCAAAACTAAATGACCAAAACTGAACCCAGATTTAAAAACCTTGAACAATACAATAACTGGCAATGAAATTGAAGAAGTAATAAAATGTCTACCAATTGCCAGGGAAGCGCTTATTCCACTGAGCCATCTCTCCACCCCCCCCAAACTCTTCAATCACATAGAGAGGACAAAAAGTCTTCCAAACTCATTCCTGGAAGCTAGCATTACCTTGATTCTGAAACCAGACAAGAACTTGACTGGAAAAGAAAGTTAGAGGTTAATTTCTTTAATAAACATAGAAGGCCAAGGAGATGGTGAAGCAGCATGTGTACCTGGCAAGCTCAAAGTTAAGAGTTCGATCCCCAGTATCCCTTCCCCCAAAAAACACTCATATAGATGGAAAGATCATCAACAGAATAATGACATCAATGCAACAAATCACCATAAAGAGTATATATCATGCCTAAGTAGTACATTTCATTACAGGGACACAAGAATAGTCCAACATGTGCAAATGAATAAATGAAACATATCACATAAACAGAAGCAGGGCCACAAATCACATAGCCACCTGAATAGACACAGGAAAAGCCTTTGACAAAATCCAACATCCATTAACGATTGAAAAATAGATATATAAGAATCTTGCCACATTCTAATAAAAGCCATTTACTGAAAACCAATCCCCAACATCATATTAAATGGGGAAAAGTTGAAAATTTTAACTTTAAAGTCAGAAACAACAAGGTTGTACACTATCACCACTCTTACTCAATATAAATAAAGAAATAATATATACTAAGAGAACAAAAGGCACTGTTAGAATTTACAAGATTCCTAGAATAGCCAAATTCAGCAAGGTAGGCTGATAAAAAATTAACACAAAGAATTAATACTGTAATATTTTGTTCTTTCATTTTATTTTTTTAAACACTTACACTTTTATATCTGATAACCTAAACAACTAATTTGAAGGTAATATCATGCAATACAGTAACCATTGTTGAATTCCCTTTACTTTAGTGAAATTTGGTATCATTTGTAATATTGTTTTTATTACTATTTTGTATTCTTTACAGAATAAAAAAATTAAAAATAATATTCCTTTATGTTAATAATGAGTTCACAAAGAAAAGAGTTAGGATAGCATACATTCACAATAATATCATGAAAAATTAAATACTTGGAAACTAACATGACTAGGGCCCATCAAATAGCTTAGTGAATTAAAATGCCTGCAGACAGGCACAGGGGCCAGGGGTTTGATCCCAGGCTGCTGTGCCAGCCCTGCCCCCAGGGTGCACTGAGACAGCGATTGAGACTGGGCATGGTGGCACACGCCTGTAATCCCAGCTCTTGGGAGGCTGTAAACAGGTGGATCACTACAAGTCTAATCTAGTAGTGAGACCCCGAACACCCTGTTGACCCTTGCCTAAAGTATATATTTAAAAAAAAAGAAGAAATTGACCTGACCAAGAAATTGATACACCTTTACGACGAGAACTGCAGTACTCTACAAAAGGAAATGATGAAGATTTTGAAAAAGAAAAAAAAAGAATGAATAGCTGTTGGAGAGGAAGAACTGGTATAGTCCATATGGCTATACTTCTAATACTGATCTACAGTTTTCATGCAGTTCCAATAAATGCAATAGCATTTCTCACAGAGCTAGCAAAAGCAATCTTACAATTAATTGGAACCAGAAAAGACTCAGTGTACCTTTTTTTAGAGTAAAGCAGGAGACTTCACAGTCTCAGACCTCAAGCTATAGGACAAAGCTGCAGTGAATAAGACTCACATGACATTGACATGGCTCCAGGCACGTGCATCAGTGGAACAGAGCAGAGGTGGCAGTGACTGCCCCAGGCACATTCGGCCATCTCCTCTTTGACAAGAGCGCCAAAAATACAAGCCAGAGGAAAGTAGGCCTCTACCGCAAATGGGACCGGAAAACTTGCCATTCATGTGCACACGATTGAAGTTAGACAACTGTCTTACCGTATATGAAAATGAAACCAAAATGGATCAAAGCTCTAAATACTGAACCAGAAGAAATTAACCTGCTGGAAGATAGAATTGGTAAAACTTGAAGTGAAATGCATGGGCGAAGACTTCAGGAAGAAAATATCATTTGCATGAGAAATGTCAAGAATCAATGAATGAGATTTTACCAAATTAAAAAGTTTCTGCATAGCAAAGGAAACAACCAATAAATAGAGACAATCTACAGGAAAACAAAGGCTGAGTACACCTCGGACAGAAGAACTTTATATATTTAAAATATTTATTTATGTACTTATTTTTAATGCTATTAAAACTGAACAGACTTTTTTTTTTCCCCCATTTAAAAAAAGTATTTGGGTCTTGCTTTATCTTGGTCTTAACCATCCAGCAGAAAAGTATAAAAATGAGGTGTAAAAAGTAAAGCCATGTTAATATGCTGAGCTATAAAAGGCTCAAGTCAACTGCTTCTGACATTGCCAGTCCTACAGAAAACCCACTACTGTTATAGACTACTGGATGATATTGGAATATTTTTGCTAAATTCATGCACCTACAATATTTAAATGACAATGGAATGCCCATCTCTGACAAAACTAAACAAAAAGGGGGATACAAATGAAGGACCATGTTGTAGGGATATATATATTTGTATGTACAAAATATTTAGGACAGTTATTTAGCTACTTTCCCTGAATTCAATGAGAAGAAATATTAATAGTGTTTGGACATGTCTGCATCTTGTACTAGGAATAACTACTACAAAGACAATATGCAGTGTATTAATTATTGTAACTGCCCTACTAACCTGCATTGAAACTGTCTCTTTGCCACTTGTTTCTCAATAAAATTAATAAAAAATAATTTAAAAAAGTGTTAAGACACACAAAACAAAGCAGCATTTATTCTTTCTCTCATCCTCTGGGACGGGGACTGAGGGGGCTCCTCCGCAGGGGCACTGTTGCTCTCCGAGCCAGCGCTGCTGTCGCTGGTGCCCTCCTCCGCCAGGCTGCCGACGCCCTCCTGGCCACTCCCGTGTCCTCGAGCGTGGTTGTGCCCTCCTCGCCTTTCTGCTGGCGCTCTGTGGCCGCTTCCAGGTGTGGCGACTCCCGTCTCCATCGGGAGGCTATCGCAGCCCTTCTTCTCCTCGGCCTTGCTGGCCGCCTGCTCCTCCTGGGGCCCAGGTGCCCCTGGCCGTGTTCCACCTGCTCCTCTGTCTGGGCGATCTCCGCATCGTCTTCTCCGTGTCCACTTCCACCTTCAGCCCACACGGCCTTCTTCTGAGTTCATTGTTGGGTGAATCTGTGCTTTTGAGGGACTTCCTCCTCTTCTCCTGGTTCCACTCCTCTAGCTGAAGAACTTGGGCTTCCAGTTTCGCTGGTGAACCATCAAGGACTGCGGCTGGTGCTCGAGGACCTGCATGCTAGCGGTTGCGACAACTGACCGGACATTAGGCACAGCGCTTTCACTGAGGATTTCACTGATGAGGCTATGCTTTTTCTGTAAACAGGCGGCAGCCGTGTGCTTCATGGAAAAGCCATCGTCGTAGCCATTGGATCTTCTGCAGGCTGGACGCCCATGTAGGGCTCTCCTTTCTCCACGCATGACTGTCTCTGCCAGCTGTCCTCCTCTAGCGCGGCTTCTGTGAAGCTCTTCACATTGATGTAAGCCAGGTGCGTGCGAGAGCTGTGAGGGGCCTTCATGGACTCATTGTAGTGTCATCTTCTCTGCCTCTTCACCAGTGAGGTCTCGCCACCTGCCACCAGTGAGCTTGTCAGCTTCCCACCACGTTAAGTCGGGGTTGGAAGCCTGTACTTGGACCCAGACCTTTCTGCTGTATCTCATGTAGGGTACCCATGGCTTATCTGGTGGCTTTCAGGATTTGGGAATCATAATGCCAGAGGATGCCATGACCTGGCTGTTGGTACTGGGGTTCCCTCCGAGCCTGTAGTTGTTGTAGGTGAGATGACTGCGTGGATTGTATCCCACAGACCCTGGTGTGCTGGGCATTTGTGCTGCAGGAGCTGGGGTGGGAGGTGGGGTATAAGATGGTCTTTTTAAGATTTTGGAAGATTAAGTTCTCAGTTCCTTAAGAATGAATCTGAGACACCGTGGGCCACCAGCGCTCTCCTATATTTAAAATATTTCAAGAGCTAAAATCTTAGGCTCCTTCCAAAAAAAAAAAAAAAAAAAAAACCCAAACAAAAAAATGGAGAACTGAAATGACTCTTCTCAGAAGAAGTGGAATTGGCCATTAAATAAATAAAAGCAGGTTCATCATAGTTGACCACTAGAAATGCTGATTAATGGGCCAGGTAGATAGCTCTACAGTCTAAGTGTCTGCCTGGCAAGCACAAGGAACTGTGTTTGATACCATGTACTGCATGCCATGCCTGCCCTGCACTAAACTGACCACTAAAACTGGGTATGGTGGTGCACGGCTGTAATTCCAGAGCTGGGGAGGCTGAGACAAGTGGATCACTACAAGTCTGAGCTGCGAAGCAAGACCATGTACCCAATAAATAAATAAATAAATAAATAAATAAAATCTTAAAAAAGAAATGCAAATTAAAACAATATTGCAATTCCATCTTACCTCAAAAGAAGGGCTATCATGAGGAAATCAAATAATAAATTCTGTTAAGATGTGGGGAAAAGGAACCCTTCTGTATGGGTGATGGAAGTGTAAGCTGGTACAGCCACCTTGGGAATCATCATGGAGGTTCCTACAAAAACTACAAACTGAAATTCCATTTGACTCATCTCCTCTCTTTCTGGGGATTTCCCCAAAGGAGTTAGACATCATGTTTACAGTGAAGCATACATATCCACGTACAAGGCATCCTCACAATTCATGGCCACTAAATCTGGGAACTATCTATGTGGCCATTAACATGACTTTGTGCAAGCTATGGTAATTACATGCAGCTAAGTGTGCTCCACTTTGAAGAAGGGTACACATGTAAAGGATTTGTAGGAAAACAGATAGACCTTGAGACCGTAATGTTGAGTGACATAAATCAAACACACAGCTTTAACTGTCTCATGGTTTATTTCATATAATAAATCCAAATATAAATAAGTTAAAAGAGGCCAGGAGATAGCTCAGTGGCATAAATGCCCACCTGGCAAGCACAAGGTCTTGGGTTTGATCCCCAGTACCGCCAAACCAAAAATGAAAATAAAAAAGATAAATAGGGAATTGGAAGACAGATCTTTTGCAAATAGGGAGAGCAATCAAGAGATGTAAAGATCGGTGGGGGAGAGAGAGAGAGAGAACATAAAATGAAATTAATATATTCATGGACACGAATGTCATCATTACATACAGCAAACATGTGCTCATAGATATAAAAATTTTTACAAAATTTGAAATCCAAACTCTGTTCCTTCCCAGCTCTGTGAACACTGGTTGAGGGCTTCATTTCCTTGAGTCTCAGTTTCCTTACCTGCAAAGTGAGTCTCCATGTTTCAACACATAAGCTCTGTGTGCCAAACTGGGTGTGTGTATGTGTGTGTGTGAGGGGGGAGAAATCTAGGGTCTGAACACTAAGTGAAGAACACTAGTCAAGTTCATCTCCCTCACCAATCTGTGTGTAATTATACAGAGACAGCTTTTTTTTGGGGGGGGGGCAAATTAAAGGCATGCTGAATTGCAAATAAGGACAGGCATTTGAGGCCACTCCCAATGCCCAATTAGTACCATGCCGCTGACAGCCTTGGCTCCTTCAAAGGCCACTCCCTGGGATGCAGGCCCTCTGTGGAGCTGGCAAGGAACTTGGAGCAGAGTCAAACATTCAACATCAAACATTTCAGCACTCAGCAATGAAGCCGTGTTCTGCAACAGGGCACTATCTGTGTAAATGCTCCCGTGCTTATTAAATTCCTGCAGTGGCCACTTTAATTGGACCCTGCCTCCTTCACTTGGCTAATCAAGGCTGTACAGCCTCGTGCTGACTCGTCTCCAGGGCAGGCTGCTGTGTCTCAGCTCATCACAGCTGACTGGCTCCTCCTATCCCTGGGCTCATACTAATCAATACTCTTGCTTCTGGCCCAGAGGTGCTTAGAATAAAATAATCTCCCTGACACCTACACCCATTGTCCTTGAAGGACCAGGCACCTTTCTCCATCTCTGTGTTCCCAGTGCCTGATCAATAAGGGTTGCACACACTATGACTAAGTAGGAGCTGGGCACTGGTTTTGTTCCTTGGCTTGTGATGCCAACCAGATTCTGGATCAAAGCACAAAGCCTAGAGCCCAAGGTGGCCTCCAATTTGCAACCTTTCTCATCTCTCCCAGACTGTCTTCCTGTGGAGGCCAAATGTGCGGCTCTGTCCATCAAACATTCCCCGCAGGTATGTGTTATGGAGCCAAGCTGATATTTGACAAACAAATAATTGGAAGATTTTTGAGTGGGGCCCATGTTCTCCAGTTCATCACAGTCTCCATTATTTTATAGTGATGCCCTCAGGCACTGTGGTTCCTTCCTGTGTGTTCCAAAGGAACATGAGTTGAGACGTGTGCTAGGACAGCCCCACAATGCCATGAGGTGGTCCTGATCGGATGTTCTCCCTGGAATCCCAGCCCCTGAGCTTTCTAGCTTAGAGTTTTTGCAAAGAAGACAGTACAACACAGAGCTCATATTGTATAATTATTTTATAAAGAATCACCCAAAGAATCATATACCAAGAGTACAGGAAGTCTGTCCATGCACTAAAGAGCAAATGATACAGCTGAGGGAATGGATCCCACAGTGATGTTCTGCATGAGTCTAACTGGACTTGGAGCCTATAACAAGGCCTCCCGCAAGTCCAGCTGGAGTCTTCGGGTGATTCTTTATAAAATAATCTTATAAAATGTATGTTCCATATTATATTGTTCCCTTAGAAAATCTCAAAAAAAAAAAAAAAAAAAAAAGAAAAGAAAAGCTCAAACTATGACATAAGCTGAAAAAGTTCAGGGCAATTTGCATCCTCTTTATTACAGAAAAGCAAAGTCCTTGAGCTACATTTAGGGATGGCTCATTGTGTCCAACCAAAAAAAAAACCAAAAATACATTGGGGGAATTCCTTGAGAACAAATTTCCCAGAAAGAAAATGGATTCACCCAGGAACAACATAAATGCAGCTAAAAGGCCTGTTTTAATGAACTTGAAAGGATGCCAGGCTTTCTATATCAAAGAGATTATTATGTCTAAGGCGACAGCATCTGACATGTGTCAAAGGCATGCTTGACTCCAAGAGGGCTGAGCTCTTTGGACAATAAAATAATAGTACTTATGAGGTCCTCCTTTACATGGGGATAAGCTGAGGCAAGCAGTAAAGCGCTAGCAGAGCTGCTGGGGTGAGTCGGGAGACCTGATTGGGTGCGCTGCTCAAGAGCTCTGGGAAAATCCTGTCCTCTCTCTGTAACTCACCTTTTCCACACAGAAGATGGAAACCTTGGAATAGTTCCACTTGGAATTAGAAGTTTGGAAGTAGAAATAAAATTAAAAATCTTTGAATACTGCTGCCCACCAGATCAAGGGTGGGGTTACAGGAATGCACACACAGAGACCAAATAGGACTTAAAGATTTTACTCATGTCTCTTTCAGATATTTAATGGTCCTAAGTGCTGACAGTGATAGGATTCTCCTTAACATCCTTTGCATCTGCTGAAGTGCACTGAGACCTCAGCGGATCCCAAAATGCTTATTTTCAATAAGAACTCATTGGAAGTGCCTTAACAAAGTGAGGGTGTTTTATTTTACATGAAAGACAGGTATTTTAGGGTCAGTTTGATGGTTCTCGGAACCACAAGGGATTCAAACTCTCTTGTTGGGGCCAAGGAAATAGCTCAATAGAATAAACACCTTCCTGGGAAGCGCAAGGGCCTGAGTTTAATCTCCAGCTCAGCAAACAAACAAACAAACAAAAACTCTCTTGTTTTCTGTTCATGAAATGTCATGCAACACATACAAAGACCTGAGCATTCTCAACCCGAGTGCTCTTCCAAGCAAGAGGCGAGGAGTCTAGTTTTCTTGAGTTATCTTCTTTTAGAAACATTCTGGTGCCCTACTCCTCCATCCCTCTTTTGCTCCAATTCTTTGGTCAAGCCTACATGGAGGTTTGAAAAGCAGTCTTTCCCCTGGTGGGGAAAAACACAAATAAAATAGGGGTTCTCCTTTTAAAATGTCATTTATATATTTATTTATGTATTTGGTACAGGGTCTCACTACACAGCTCAGACTCATAGTGATCCTCCTTTCTCAGCTTCTCCAGTGCTGGGATTATAGGTATGCACCACCATGTCGGGGGTTCTGGGGCTGGCACAGCAACAGATCAAACTTGGGACCTTGTGCTTGCCAGGCAGGCTCTTGGACCACAGAGCTACCTCTCCAGCCCAATGGTGGTGCACTTTTAGAGGAGTGAGAGAGAACTGATGTTGGTCAGGGTAACACCATCTCTCATAGGTCCTATGGTGCAGAACTCCGCACACCCTTAAGATCAGCAGACTTGTCTTTTATGGGAGGCAGCACTCTCTGACAGCCTTTGTCCTCGTGTCTGCTTTGCTTGTGAGCTACTGCTCCATGCTTCCTGGATACAGCCCTGCTTGATAGACTCCTGCAGGGGCTCTGGCAACTGCTACCAAGACCCAGCCACCCATCTTTCTCCCTTTAGGGAACCTGACTTCCAACTCCAGCCTGACAGACTAGAATCCTGTTTGGAGCCTGGGGGAGGCCAGCGTGAGTGGTCTGGGTCCTGTCTGCTGGTGCTTTCCGGCTTGCTATTCTGTCTCTTTCTTGTCTGCTCCACTTTGCTTAAGCCTGGATCTGCATTCCTGGACTTCGATCTCTAACTTCTGGCTCAGAGGATCTCAGTTCAGGCTGTGGTCTCTTCTCAGAAAACTAAATGTGGTTTTTTTTTTTGTTTGTTTGTTTTTTTTGTCTTTTTGAGACAGGGTCTCACTATGCAGTTCAGGCTGGCCTGAAGCTCACTTTGTAGCTCAGGCTGGTCTCGAACTCACAACAATCCTCCTGCCTCAGCCTCCCGAGTGCTGGGATTGCAGATATGCGCCACCACGCCCAGCTCTAAATGTGTTTCTACTGTACGCCAGGAAGCCTAGGTCTTCTACAAATGGAATTTTCCACATATCAAAATACATAGTTATGGGATGGGGAGATAGTTGGGTGGTCTAAACACCTGCCTAGCATGTGCAAGGTCCTGAATTCAAATCCCAAGTACCACATGCCAAGCCCACACTGCAAGCCCCGGGTGTGCCTTGCCAGCCACTGAAACTGGTTGTGGTGGCACTGGCTGTAATCCCAGCGCTGGGGAGGCTGTGACAGGAGGATCAGTGCAAGTCTGTACTGCATTGCAAGACCCTGTAACAAACAAACAAACAAAAGAACAAATAAACAAAATCAATAGTTATACATTGCATGGCATACTTATGTGTGGACGGTTTTCTTTTAAGATTCTGTGTTCTAAATAACTAAGATGCATGTAAAAGATGCCCGTGTTCTCAGTGTTCATAAAAATGCACCAGGCTGCCAATTCTTACTCTTTTAATTGCAAAACATTAACAAGTCCAATAATGTTAAGTGTTGGTCAAGATATCAGAAACTGACAACCCTAACCACAGCTGGTGGGGCTATAAATTTGAATAATAGCCTTGGCAAGCAATTTGCAATTGCATAGTAAAGGTTTAAAATAGGTATGCTCAGTGACCATGCAAATTCCCTCTTGAATTGATGCTTTAAGAAAATTCTAACAAATGTGCACCAGCAGGCTTGGGCATGGATGTTTGTTTCTACAAGGTTTATTTGGAGACTGCTCTAGTGGAAGAGGTGGCCTCTTAGAGTTGAAGTTGAGCAAAGTCCCCAGTCAACTCTCCACTCACTCAATAGTGCTGCCTCTTAGAGACGGTTTCCCAGGAAGGATGATAGATGATAGTGACTGGGATTAATTTTCTAACACCCATGTGATCGTATGGAGGTAGAGGACCAAGAAAGAGCAAGGAGAGCTGTGTACCATGCAGGTTCCCTTCGGAGCTGCTAGAAAAGATTAGGCCTCTGTCTCTGAACGGGGTGGCCCAAGACATGATCCGGCTGCAGAGGCAGGGAAGCAGCATCAGCACCAGATGAGAAGAGAAGGTCGAGTAGCGGGTCTTGGTGGCACTTAAAACTGTCTCGGGCTGATTCTGAGCAGTGAATGAAAAAAGAAAACACTTGTCCAAGTGAAGCTGGCAGGAGCTGGGTAGGATGACAGAAGCTGTACAGAAATAGGATAT
>PVKA01006053.1:14137-80202 GCA_004027165.1 Ctenomys sociabilis | reverse complement strand
CAAACCGCATATCTCCGGGGCCCCTCCTGCTGGGCCCCACTGGCCACAGCCCTCAGTCTCATCTTGGGACCCTCTCAAGGTCCAGATCACCAGGCATGCCAGCAGTGCAGAAAGAGGAGCTGCTTCTCCCCTCTGTGTGATGCATCCTTGTGCCAATGTTGAGCAGCTCACCAGCCACCAGAGAGATGGCTTCTGTGCCTTCTAAGGGTCTGGGTGGGATTGCAGCAGGATTTCCTGGCACTGTAACAACCTCATTTATTATGCATGACTGGCTGAGTGTCATGTGTGTTACTTAGTCACTCTGTGCCTCGGTTTCCCCGAGACTTGTGATCGATAAGGGTGTTGAGGGGCTTATGTGAATGTATGTACGCAAACTGCTAAAGTGCCTCAGCCAGTGCCTAGCAGGCAGGAAGGGGCCCTAGGGTCCAGGTCGGCTGTGCCTTGTTTCTTTTTGTGGAACTGAAGTTGGAACCTATCACTGTCCTCCTCTTTATTTTATATTGTGCTGCTAGGACACTGTACACTGTTAGAATAGGGCAAGCTGCTAGGATAGGCTATGCCATTAGGATAGTGTGTGCTGAGGATAGTGTGCACTGCCAGGATAGTGTGCGCCACTTGGATAGGATGTGCTGCGTGGATACTGTGATGCACTAGGAATCTGTGCACCACTAGGCCTGGGATTGTGTTTGCCACCAAGATAGTGTGCAGCACAAACACAGTGTGTACCACTAAGGTAGCTTCCATGGCTAGGATAGGGTGAGCCACTAGAACAGTGTGTATCAAGGATAATTTGCACCAAGGACAGTGTGAGTTCCTAGGATAGTGTGAGCCATGACTAGGGTAGTGTGTACAAGTATAATAGTGTATTCCACTAGGATAGTGTGAGCTGTGACTAGGATGGTGTATGCCACAACTAGGCAAGTGTGAGACGTGACTAGGTAGTGTGAGCTGTGACTGCAGTAGTATGAGCCACAAGTAGGGTAGTGTGAGCCCCAACTCTTGGAACCCTGAAAAAAATCTTATTTTCAGAATTTCCCACTTCAAGGGAACTAAGTGCATTACTTTTTACTTTTCTCAGTAAAACTATAAATCATATCCTCTTTCTCTTTCTAAAAAGTCACCCCACTCACTGCAATGATGGAGAATAGACAGGACTACTCATTTGCTCAGCATTTCTATGCATAAAAGGCTCTGAAGACTTTGGTTCCCATTTCATCAGACTTACCACTAACACCTTAATATGTATTATGGAACTGATTCAAAAGCTAAAGAATCTACATGATTTTTCTATTTGTATTAATTGATGGAGAAATAATTTAGAAAAGAATTTTTTATTTGTAAGTCATTTTTTTCTTTTTTTTATTTTTTATTTTTATTTTTTTTGTGTGTGTCTTTTTGAGACAGGGTCTCACTATGCAGCTCAGGCTGGCCTTAAGCTCACTTTGTAGCTCAGGCTGGTCTTGAACTCACAACAATCCTCCTGCCTCAGCCTCCCGAGTGCTTGGGATTACAAGCATGCGCCACCACGCCCGGCATTCATTTTTCTTTTTAAGTTTAGAGGTTTTTATACCTTGTCCCTCAAAAAATTTCATTATACATGAAGAATCATAAACATTATTTGAATGAATGAAAGAACACAAATCTAAAAACAGTAAGCATTATGTATATAATTTACTTAATATCCCAAGTATGTTATTTTCTAAATGTAAATTCAAATGTAGGTCCAATCTTTTTTGGTGGTACTGTGGATTAAACCCAAGATCTTTGTACTGAGCTAAACCTCAACCCATTGATTAATTGATTGATTGATTGGTCTACTGACTGTTTTGAGACAGGGTGTTGTTAAGTTGCTCAGGCTCAGTCCATATTTCTGATCCTCTTACTTTAGCCCACCTGAGGTCTGGGATTGTGGGCCTTTAAAAGGAATTACTAAATGTTCCTTTAATTTTTCATTGTCAAGGCCGGCCAAATAGCTGAGTGGATTAAAGCACCTGCTTAGGCAGACCCAGGGGCGGGGAGCTCCATCCCCTGGGCAGCCATGCAGGCCCTGCCCCCAGGGCACACTGAGACAGTGAATGAGACTGGGCAGTGATGGCGTGCACCTGTAATCCCAGCACTTGGGAGGCTGTAAACAGGAGGATTACTATGAGTCCAATCTACACAGTGAGACCCTGTATACCCTGTCCTAAAAATCCCCCCCAAAAAAATGTTTATTTCATTTTCAGAGGTCAAAATTACTTGAACCAAAGCTCAAATGAAAGATAAGAGACACATTTCCTGCATTTACATCACTTACTGGCATTTGCAAAGCAGCAGTAAGTTCTTTTAAGGTGTTCTGCATTTCTGGTCCAGTTTTGAAGGCCTCCCCATGGAGTATTCCTTTCTACTTCAATTAAAAACTTCTCACAAAGATCAAAGAACCTCATTATTTTGTCATGACTACTGAGGTTTGTCATTGTGGTGGTCCAGTGACAATGATGGTAGCACACATTGGAGTATTAGTCTGTCATTTTTCTGGAAGTCCATACTCCATATCTGAAAGACATTATTTATATGAATTATATACGTGAATCACTGACATATATGACAATTTCAAGTTACTGAACAATTGTTTCAAGTATGAGACAGGAACTCTAGTGAACTAGGAATTAACACTTCTGAACTAGCACATACTCATCAGAAAGGGTAAAATTATCTCCCATGTGTAATGATCACAATGCAGGAAATGAAATGTGTTGTTGTTTTTAAGGGCAAAGAAACAGAAAGCATTGGGAATGGTGTGCTAAAGGAATGTTAGACAATGAAGTAAAAGTAAATGCACTAAATGTTTTTGCACAATAAACTAAAATAATTGAGGAAATCACAAAACTGTGAAATACTGTTATATATCTACTGTTTTGTTAGGTACAGAAAACTTTTTTTTTTTTTTTTTTTTTTTTTTTTTCAGTACTGGTGATTGAACTCCAGGCCCTGGCACAGAAAACTTCAGAAAGCATATGAAAACCTGGTAGTTCATATGTACAAAGAAACAACTAAGCAGACTAGCTCTGTTTCTCTGCTCTAATCCAGAGTCAGAGTAAGGTCTCTATTAACTTTCCAAACCTGTGTCACTTTACAGAAGATTTTGCTTTGGACAAAAACTACTGACAACAGCATAAAACACACTGCTCCAGGTTCACTGTGGTTAGTGAATCAGATTTTGGTTAGCTGGCAACTGAGCTTCCAAATAACTTTCATTTACAATTTAGGAAGTTACATTATAGGCCATGTACATATGTATTAAAAAAGCATTCAAATCATGCTTCAACTATTGGGATGTCTTTTTAATTTTTTTCAGGGATATTCAAAACATCATCATCAGTTTTCCCATAGTTCATCATGAAAGCAACAGGAATCATTTCTGTATAAAGAATATGAGAATATAGTTACACCGTTTCACTTTGAAGGCCTGTAAAAACAGAAAGATGTATGAGTGTCTTTCCTGGTACACATAATTTTTCCCACTTTAATTTCTGAGTTCCACTTCTTAGTAAAATATCTTAACTAGCAAGCAAGAAAGGAAAAGCTGTAGTGTCCTCAAAACAGGATTTCTCATATGGAGAAATATGGATAGGGAACCTTTATTATTATGTGTTACTGCTACCCTTTAAACATAAAGGCATTGCTCTGTCCTAAAAAGTTCTAATTCAGTGGTTTCCTGTAAAGGCCCACATGTACAAGATAGACAAAAAAGTTGTCTGCAGATGATGACAAAGTGGCTAGACTAAGAATTTAATCTCTGAGACTGAAATGCGGGAGGGGCATAGACGAGTTCATTCTGAATTGACTTGATCCTTGGTTTCATCCTGAACTGTTTTCATGTCTGTCTTTGTACTGAGGAAAATAACAGTGTAATGTGAGGACCACAATTTTTTCAATCAAGGAGATTTTATATAGAATATATATATATATATATATATATATATATATATATATATGCTGTGCAATGTTGAAATTCAGTGAATTTAAGAGATTTATGGCATATTTTCATTCAAGCTAATAAAAAACGTCTAGCTATAATTAAGAAAGTCAAGTCAACAAGTACTTAAACAAAACTCAGCCAACAAAGTTATGCATAAAGCAATAATGAAACCACACGGTTAATGGAGAAATCCTGTACAGATGGTTTCAGTGCATTGGAAGAAAAGACAAACCAGACTACTCTTAAGGTTTTGTTTTTCAGTTGGGCAATACAAGTAAATGACATTCTTCCCTCTCTTAACCTTATCCTGTAACACCCACCTTGCGGGACAAATAATGGTTAGGAGAACAAGGTCTGGATTGAATTTCCCATGTTCATAGCCTGCAGTATGATAATTAGAAAATTAGTTGTTATTTTGTATTTCAATTTCCTACTCTGTGAGGTGCTGGAAAAATCCTAACTTCAAAGAGCAGCTGAAAATTTTTCTTAAGGTAAATGGGGGACATGCCTGGCATATGGTGGGTGTTGAGTATTTCCTATTCTTATCTGTGGCCATTATAACATTTCCTGAAGTGAGAAGCATCATTCTGGAAAAAGAGAAAGACTGGATTGTGGGTCTGTCTAGTCCTTAAAATGAAGGACAACGAAAGAAGGATACACTTGCACTCAGCTTGGTCACCTATGAAACAAAAAGGATCCCACTGGATCTCTAAAACTTGGAAAGGTATAATTCAAGGAATAAATGGGTAAGACACAGCATGGGACCATGGACCACAGCTGCAAAGAAACTGCATGGTAAATACTAGAGCAAAATATAGGAGGAAAGGAGGGCATAGAAAAGGCTTCAGAGCAGCTTCCTGAAAGTCTACAACCATTTCTGCAAAAAGATGAGGAAAACCAGAAAAACAAAACAATGAGTATCAGAAGTAATTCTTCAAAGAAGATTCTAGAGTGTAATTCTAGACAGGGTTCCCAAAGCTGGATGTGGTGATGCAGTCAAGTTCAAGGCCAGCCTCAACTACACAGACAGACTCTGTCTCAAAGAAAGCAGTGTGCTCAACTGCATTCGTGAATCAAAGACATTTTGACATCTTTCAATGAATACCGCTATATCCTTGGGGTAACTTTAATACAAGGTAATAACAACAGCAAATAAACATGGACAATCTAAGATTTATTTTTAAAGAATGTTAATGTGTGCTCAGGTATAAGAGTATGTTCTGTAGGCAGCGGTTAGAGCTGAGAGCGGGAGAGTCTACTTCATTGGACATGGGAGGGTTCTCACCAGCCTCCTCCTGCTGGATCACCAGGCTCTGCTTAGGGACCTGGCCTGTAGAAGTGCTAACTCCCTACACGCTGAATGACTGCATTAACATATTTAAGAGCACAAAAGAGCCAAGTCCACAACACCCGTGCACCTCTATCCATGCAACCCAGCTTGGAGCTGGTTACCAGCCTCAGGCGGCGGTAGTTCTCGCGGGTTGAAGAGGGAAGGCAGAAGCAGCGCTGGCTGTCGCAGGTCCTGCTGTCCCTTCTCCACCAGCTGCCTGTCCATCAAGTCAGCTAACCACAACGGCACGTCCGAGAGCGCCGCGCCCAAGCCGCGAGTCTCAGTCCCGCCTGGCCCGCCGTCGCCCGGCCCGTGTTCCTCAGGAGCCCGTGCAGCCATTCCGCTTGCGGATCTGCTTGGCCGTGGGTTGGCGCGTGCCTTAGCGGATGAGAGCGACGTGCTGCACTCGGGTGCAACTTCCTCACCGCGGAGTCTCAGGGTCCAACAGCAGCCGGAGGGTGACATTGTGGTACTGTCTTTTTTTTTTTTTTTTTTTTGGCCCTTGCGCTTGCCGAGGGAAGAGCTTATTCCACTGAGCCATCTCCTCAGCCCAGGCACTGAGTTCTGCCTGCCGAAAAAGCGGCTAACAGCAAGCACCGCGCAGGCGTATAGAGCAGGGCGGAGGCCAGGGCACCGTAGTCCCCTACAGAGGCTCAGAGAAGAGCGCAGGGACCACAGACAGCCCCGCTCGAGGGGAAGCCAGACAGGGGAACACCTAGACCTGGACAGCCAACTTCCGGCTCCGCCTATTATGGGCGGGGCTCACAAAGGGCACTTCCGGTTTGCCTTCAGGTCTTTGCAGTGCCTGGCCTAACTATAGGTGGTTTCCCAGCGTGCTTCGCGCCTGGCCAGAAAATTGTGCGGAACCACTCGGATCTGTGGTGCAGGTGAAGCTGTGGGAAAACTCCAGTGACCTTGGGATGTCTGCGTCCGAGAAGGAGCCCGAGTCTACCAGCGGGAGCGTGGGCGCGTTTCCTATTTAGTAACCTGTGGGCTGGCTTCAGAGACTGCCCGCTCCTGTGACTTCCCAGGATGGGAATGGATCCCTGACCAAGCCTTAGCCTTCTTGGGCTGTAAAGCGGGTCTCCTTTTAATAGAGAAAGCCTGTGTGCTGGCCTTACCTGGTTCTGCTGTTTTTCAGAATGTCCTCAGTGAACCACCCCCAGGCCTCCTGTCCTTGCTTGCCCTTCTGAAGCCCACAGTTTACCTGTCATTGCAGTTTAACATAAGCAGGCTACTATAAAGGAGAGAGCTTGGCAAGGGAGTTAGGTTTACATCCTGATGCTTGGGATTTTAAAAACTTTTTTAATATTTTTTTTTAATCCGGGCTATCAGAGCTGACATCACTGAGCAATTCTTTGTGTTTCGCATTAAACTTTATGAGTAGAGACGGTAGACTTATTTGGCCACACTGAGTCATGACTCCGCAGATTTTTCCATTACTGAACATGAGCTCATCTGTGTGAATCAATCAAACTATTTGCTATCTGTCCACAGCCATACACCTCTCTCGTGGTTATCACTCAAATCAGCAGCCAAGTTTTTGTAGGTTATTACTCAGATTTTTTGATGCAAATATCATAAATATGAACAATATGTTTTAATTCATCACCTGAGATACAATATGTATACAAATTAGAAAAGAAGTATTAAGGTAATATTAATGACTGGACATATAGGCCCCTTGCAGGACTTGTTTCTGATGAATTGTGTACCTATAAATATGAGATTGTATGTATCACTACAGTGTGACATCTTTAGCTCTTCTGGGAAGATACCTAGACTGGTAATAGCTAGATTAAATGGAATTTCTAGTATTAGTTTTTGAGGAATTTCAGTACTAATTTCCACAGTAGTTGTATTAGTTTACATTTACACCAACAATGTAAGAGGGCTACTTTTCCTTGAAGCTGTTATTATTATTAGGCACTGGGAATTGCTTGTGCCACTGAGCTATAGCCACAGTCTGATGCAGTCTTTTTTTTTTTCCATTACCAGTGATTAAACTCAGAACCTTGTGTTTGCCAGGCAAGTGCTTATTCTACTGAGCTATCTTCCCAGCCCTTGATGCAGCCTTGTTAGCCCTTGTTATTGTTTGATTTCTTCATGATGGTGTAAGAAACAATCTCATTATTTTCATTTGCTTCTGTAATGATCAATGATGTTGAATAGTTCTTGCTGTATTTATTGCTGATTTGTAATTTAACTGTGAAATGTTCATTCCATTTGGGTTTTATGATGGAGTCTTGAATACTAGGGTCTTTCTATTAGTTCTTAGACCATAGTATTAAGTCAATCAAATACACAAGCTTACTTTCTCTTATTCTTTTCTATGAGAATAAATTTAAATTAGAGCTTTTCTAAATTTATTTCCTAATTTTCTCACATGAGTAAGGCTACTAAGGGGATACTGACCATCTGAAAAGAACTGAGAAGATATTTTGCAGTTCCAAAATAACGTCTTCAGAAAATTGTCAAGAAGCATCATAATTCACATAGGTCCCTGAACATACTTGTGTACATAAAAAGATAAGCAAATTCATAATACAGTACCTAATCTTCCTATTTTATAAGCTGACGTGCTACACACATGCTGGTTCAAGAAGCTGGACAGGGCACGTTTACTACAGCTGCACTTTGTCTATACATCAACAAAATCTCTGCCTCCTCAACCTCCACAGGTACCATAAAAGTAAACAAATAAATATCAAAATAACATTACTAAAGAATTTATCTTTCTGGCAAAGAAACAGTACAGAAAAGGAAAAGGCTACAGAACATAGTCTCATACATCAAACTTTTTGATTTTTTTCTTTAACTTTCAGGTCTTTGAGTCCAGCACCATTATTTACCATTTGTGAGATCTTAAGCAAGTTACTTTCTTTAGCCTACATTTTCTCATCTATAAAATGAGAATGCCAACATCTATATAAAGGAATTATTGAGGACACTGAATGGGAGGAGTTATATAAAAATTTTCTATAGTCTCTCAGCCCAAGTAAATACCAGTTGCCTTTACTCAGGATTTAAGTTTATTATCACTTCACCATTATCCATTAAATAGACAAATATTTGGGTGGTTTGCATAGATTTATCTCACAAATGCTTTAGGTAGCTAACTTCCGTTTATGCGAGGAAAATTTCAGCTCTGCTTTCTTAGGGCCCTTCTGCTTTGTCATTTCATTTTGTAAATATGCCAGTTTTTGCTTTAGTTCTGATTTGCTTTCATTGCAGGGATAAAGCCAACAGAATATTTAGGTGGGGCTGGGCTTATCCATGTTTCAGTAGCATTCTCTTCATCCTTGCTGGAATGTTGAGACCACTTAAATCACAAGATCTATGAAGTGTGAGACACCTTTGTTCTAAAACAAACATCCTTGTGAGTAGCTGGATTGTTCCCTAGCAAATCAGAATGACAGTGAGTTACATAAAATGCCTTCAGTGGATCTAGGGAGGTTCACTGTGCACACACAACTGGATAGGTAATCTGTTGTTTTACATCTTTTGTCGTACCTGCATAAGGTAGAAAGTATAAGACAGATCAAAGGGAGATAAGAATACCTGAGGCCCATCCTGGAAGCTCAGTGAAGTAAAGCACCTACTTTGGCAGAGTGCAGCAGCTAGGGTTGGATCTGTGGCTTTCTGTGTCAGCCCTACCCCAGGGGTTCACTGAAACTGGGATTGAGACTGGGCATGGTGGTGTGTAGCTATAATCCCAGAGCTTGGGAGGCTGAAAACAGGAGAGTCACTATGAGTCCAATGTACATAGTGAGTCCCTGTAGACACTGTATCCCCTCTACTAAATGCAAAAAAAAAAAAAAAGGATACTTGTATTACTAAAATTGTACTTTATGAAAAACTGTTTCTGTAAGACATAAAAATACTGAAATGGTTTGTTCTTCTAGAAAATATTACTAAAGACCTTATCTATATAAACCTAGGAAGTAGGCCATGGACCTATATCTTTCACATGTAGACTGCAGTCCTTCCTAACAACTTCTGTGCTCAGGACAGGATCCCCTCTAAAGAAAACATATGTGAAAGGGAGGATCAACATTAAGCACTTGGATTTCTTGGCATTTCACAAAATTATCCAAACCTTAGAGGCACTAGAATATACATTGTAGAGAACTCATTAAGGGGACAATCTCCAGCCTCCATTAGTATATCTAGCTCAAGGTCATAAAGTGCCTCCCTTCCTCTTGAAGCCACACACTTATTTCTTTATGTGTGTACTTTTAAAAGTGTGCCTTTAAAAAGTACACAAATAAAGGGCCTGAGGAGATGGCTCAGTGGAATAAGCAGTTCCCTGGCAAGTGCAAGGGCCTGAGTTCAACCCCTGGTTCTGAAGAAAGAAAGAAAGAAAGAAAGAAAGAAAGAAAGAAAGAAAGAGAGAGAGAGAGAGAGAGAGAGAGAGAGAGAGAGAGAGAGAGAGAGAGAGAGAGAAAGAAAGAAAGAAGGGAGGAAGGGAGGAAGGGAGGAAGGGAGGAAGGAAAAGAAAGAAGGAAGGAAGGAAGGAAGGAAGGAAGGAAGGAAGGAAGGAAGGAAGGAAGGAAGGAAAGAAGGAAGGAAAGAAAATGTGTCTTAGTGAATTACTGATGGGTCTCCAATATGCTTTTTATGTGACAGGAATCAGCAAGCCTAAAACCTTCACCAAGGGTTGGTTGAATCAAGGTATCCCGTCAATCCTTAGGGCATTGTGTGCTGTCACTTCCTTGAAGATCCAGTAGCAGGAGATAAGCAAAACAGAGTTTGACTTTGGTTAGTGCAGCCAAAAGAGTTGCTTTTGTTTTCCTTTCCCACTTCTCCAGCCCTTTTCCCTTTGATGCATAGCTCCTCACCCTTCCCTTATCTCCCTTCCCTTTCTCCTCCAGCCTGGCACTGTCTTGCTTTTGCTCTGTCTGAAAAGCTCTACAGCTTCAGAGGAGATCAGATTCCTTAAAGGCAGTTTGGCTGTAGACTGGGTCTTAGTTTTTTTTTTGTTTGTTTGTTTTTGTTTTTCTCTAATACCAATGGCTTCCTATGTGCCTATAGACCATTTGATCTCAGTAAATGAGATGGGAAATGGTGTCAAGACATCTACCCTAGGACAGTAGCCTCATTACACATCTCCTTGGGTCCATATATGCTGTACCTGCATCAAATAGAACTAAGCTTTATGCATTACCTGGAGCCAGTCACAGCAAAAATCTTCAGGTCTACAATCCAGAGGCACGGTCCCTGGATTTCCACCCTGTAATACTTAAGAGTTGTAGTGGTCCATTGTTCATAAAAGCATAGAAATCTTTATTTTAAGTTATTGCTTGGCCATTATTATAATGAAAATAAGGAAAGGTAGATTTCTTAACAAATAGTGACTGTATACTCTACCTGTTTCGCTTATTTAAGCATCTCAAAGCAAATGGAGCTTTTATGTTAAAGATAATTCACTATTACTCTAGTTTTTTCTTCAAGTTTAACGTTCTTGTAACATTTGTATTTTCTAGATTTCCTTAGCTTCTAGTCAAGCTGATGCTCACCTGTGCTCTTACTAAAGCTAACGTTTGTGTACCTATTCCTTAGAACTCTGTAATGTGTCTTGTGTATTACATGACTAGTGTTCACAAATCAGTGTAATATCAAGTTTAGTAGCCTACTGAATACAACCATATCCTGAAAATTTTTTTCTGTGGTGAAAATCAGCAAACCTTTAACTCACTCATTTGTTGAGGTGAGTTTTCCAGGTCTTCTTTAGACCTCTTTGAAACCCACCCAGTGGTAATATCTCACCAGCAGTGTTATTCAGCATCAAAAAGCTCTTCTGTTGTCCCAAGACATCTTAAAACATTAATGTTGGCAGTTTTTCTTTGCAATCTGAAATTGTTCTGAATCATCCAAAGGTCTCTGATAAACCAGGTAGAAAACAATGAGGGGATTAAGTTACTGAAATTGTTTATATTCTTTGCTAGTCCCTCTTAATAGTATATGCTTTTTTAGTCCTAATCTAAAGTAATTTTTCTTTACAAATTGTCCTTGTTTAGTACTATAATTTCTAATGGAAGTCCTTTTAATTGATAAAATATTGTTATTCAATCACAAAACATGAATAATGAGATTCCAACACTCATATTAAAAAAATCTCTTTTATATTTTTTTAAAACATCAGTAATGATTGCAGGGGCTGGCGCGATAGCTCAGTAATCTATAGTGCTGCCTAGGGAAGTTTAGGAAGCTCAGGGACTGTGGTTTGATCCCCAGCACCAAGTGAATGCCATTTCTGTCCAATGGTCTGGCTGAGCCAGCCACAAAAAACAGAAAACAAAAACAAAAGGGAAAAAAGTAGTGATTACAATAGTTTTAGCATCATATGTGTGTAACTTTTCTTTTTTTGGAAGGGTCTACAGGGCGTTCAGGGTCTCACTAATAGATCGGACTTGTAGTGATTCTCCTGTTTACAGCCTCCCAAATGCTGGGATTACAGGCACAAGGCACCACGCCCAGTCTCAATCACCATCTCAGTGTGCCCCGTGGGCATGACTGGCACAGCAGGCCCGGGGATCAAACCCCTGGCCCCTGCGCCTGTGAAATGTTAATTTTTCAAAATTGGAAAAATCTCTTCAAGCCATTAGTTTGTTAGAACAATGGTTAGTTGTATTTATTTACTGTATTTGGTTTTGGGGTTTGGGGTATTAACATGCAGTTCAGGTTGGCTCAAAATCACAGAGTAGCCCAGGCCAGATGTAAACTCACAGCCACC
Source organism: Ctenomys sociabilis (assembly GCA_004027165.1). NCBI lineage: Eukaryota > Metazoa > Chordata > Mammalia > Rodentia > Ctenomyidae > Ctenomys > Ctenomys sociabilis. The sequence continues at coordinate 68,175 of PVKA01006053.1, read as the reverse complement.
CTCCTGCCTTTGCCCCTCAAGTACAAGAACTGTAGGTGTGTGCCACCACATCTGGCCTGATTGGATTACCTTATAACCATCAGTGTCGCCTGATCTGTCCAAAGAATAGAGAAGGTATAGCAGGAAGGCAGCTTTTTACTTAGTGCATTAATGTCAATGTCTCTATTTTCTCAGTCGCCATATAGAAACCACATTTTTAGATTTTCTTCAGTTTTCTTGTAACATAAACACATATTTTTTGAATTAAATTTCTTTGTCTGCATTGTATGTGAGGATTAAAACCCAAAGAATGCTTAAATCAGAAACCACGGTAGGGTCCTGTGGTCTTACATGCTTTGCTGCAGTCCATTTAGCATAAGGAAAGTTTACATTCTGAGGGAAGCAAACATAATGGTTCCATATAACATACCCTTATTATCCTGCCTCAGGTTTCCTGTGTTACTTCCTATAGGGACTTGATTGATTCTGTATTCCATGAGATTAGAAGATTCTGCTCAGTAATTCATGGGTTAATACTTAGATGCAGAGATCATGATGAATATATTCATCCAGTATCATGAAGTAAACTGTCAGCACTCTCAGTTGAAAGTTTTTGTGCATTATTTGTTCAACAGTTCTATGAGGACAGATGAAAATAGAACAGGCCTTATAGGAAGCTAAAATAGAAACAATACTTTGCATGCATAGAGTATAATTCTGTCATTTCATATTTTCTGACTTATCATGGTGTTTCTGAACAATGTTCATATCATATTGTGGCTATAGACAGAGCCTAGTGACTGCATACTCTATACCAGACCATCCCTGGTTCTCTTTTCCTCAGAGCTGACATAATGCTGACAAGGGTACAATAACTTCCAAAGATGTCACCTGGAAGAAGTGACACATGGGCTTCCTGCCTACTGTGCGCAAGTGTCCAGCCTGATGCTCTACGACCTCTAATGGAGCACTGTGGACCCAGAGAGCACTAGAGATTGATGAAACTCTCCATGGGTTTATGGTGGTTGTCATGTCTAGTGTGACATCTGTGTTCTTTGGGGAAGCTGACAGTGTGGCTTTCTGTCCCATTGCCCCTGCAGGCAGGTCAGCTCCATGCAGACAGACATGGGTATGTGCTGTGTCCCTGCTGTCAAGAGCACAGGGCTGCTGCTCCATAAAAGATTGCTCCTCCATGCAAGGAGTGAGGAGGCACTCTGAATCTCTGAGTAGGAGAGACGGCTCAGACTGTATAGCTCAAAGAGCCCTGTTTCCCACTTCCCTGGGTCTCTCTGAGCTCCTCTTGCATATTTGTATCTCTACATCTAGAGAGTTAGGATGGCATGACAACCACCATAATGGGCGCAATTCCTACTCTGCCATGAAGGACGAAATTGTGACCCCACATTAGTGTTGAAACCAAAAGAACAAGGCTTGGTTGCATCTTCTCAGCTTCTACCCTGCCTAGAAAACTGCCTGCGCCTAGTGGACCTTCAGGTCCTTTAGGGGATGGATGGTACCCATGTGCTCATGAATGATGTGTGTGTAGGCCAAGGACCTGGCAATGCTCAAAAGATCCCTGTTCTAGGAATATCCGATGCCCATAAAGTGACTCTCCAATCTTTCAAATGATCAGAAGAGTTTACTCTGAATGCAGGGTGCAATTTAGGGGAGGCAAAGCTTCACAGAGGGAATGGAAGCTGACCCATGAGAAGCACAGCCTCTACAGCAGGTCCTGTACAGGGCCAAGGCCAGGGTGAACATTTCTCATCAGGATGCCTTTTCTCATCAACCACCCTGTGATCCTGATCCACTTAGCACCCCACTGTGCAGTGCTGTAAACCCAGGCTGGGAGAGGAGCTTAGTACATTGTCAGGACTCCAATCCATAGGGGACATGTTCCACTGGGCCACTGAGTGAGGAGCTCACCGTCTACCATCAGGTCCTGTGGAATGGAGCTGTAGGTGCTTGAGAAATCCAGAAAGAAATTTAGAATCCATTCCTCAGCCCCCCCTCTGGTAATAAGACTATAGCTGTGTTTCACTGTGGAGTAAATCTGTGTGCTCATGAGAAACAGCAAGTGAAAAACCAGAAAATCTGCACATTGACTGCTCCTTTCTGTAGACCAGCACAGATCTTTTTATCTTTCTTTTGTTTTTCTATCTTTTGAATTTCTTTTTCAAAAGAAAATTTTGTGATTTCTCACCTTTTCTTTTGTCCTAGAGAATGACCTTGGGATCTTGTGCTTGCCAGATAGGTACTTATGCTATTGAAATATATCCTGAGACATCTCCTCTGAATTTCTTACCTCTTTTTCCTCTTTCCAATTTTGCATATATATATCTGATGATGTGAACAACTAATTTGAAGACAATACTATGCAATACAAAAAATACTGTTAAATATTTTAATAAACTAAATTCCATACTATTTTGTTTGATGAAATTCTGTATCATTCCTATTTCTTTTTATTACTATTCTGTAGTCTCTTTAAAAATAAAAAAATAAGAAAATAAAATCTGAGTCTGATTTTAGACTCTGATTAACTTTGTAGTTTTAAGACAGCAAATATATAGATGCTTCAGATGTGTCAGGTGTAGTGCCCAGCGTATTCTTGCATCCAAAGGGTCCCTTTTCTCTGAAGATTGTTGCTCAGGGTCATGACTCAGGGATCTGTCCAATTTCAGGATGATTTTTTTTTTTCAGTTGACTGGTTTTACAAATAAATGAATATTTACTTGTGTTTTTCGACCAAGAGTATATGAAAGTCTCCATGCTAACCAAAGTAAATACACAGGTCGCATGAAATCCATAAAGAGATACCAATAGCATTTTTCACAGAAATATAAAAATATTCTTATTATTTTATTAAATCATAAACATCACTAAATAGCTGACTTAATACTAAGAAAGAAAAACAGAGCCTGGGAAGCAGCTCAGTAGCAGAAGTGCCGGACTAGCATGCATAGTGCCCCAAGTTCCATCTCCAGTACTGCAAGAACAGCAACAGAAGAAATTGAAAGTACCATGCTTTATGGCTTCAAATTTTATTACAATGATTTTGAATTTATTTTTTAAAGAAAATAACTTTATTTTTTCAAGTATCAACAATATAATTATGAATATGGTTAGAAGGTTTGCACCAAGAAGATAGCAATGACTTCCCATTAGATGAAAAACAATAGGGTCCAGGGGACCTCATCGTCTTATACACCATTTATTTGATACCTAATATTTTGGGTTTTTTTAATAATTTTTTTAAATCAATACATTGTACATTGCTATCTTCTTAGTGGCTATCCATAAAACAGGAAGCAAATAGAATATCCTGTTCAAACATTATTAGTACAAATCTTCTCATTGAGTTAAGCAAAAATAGCTGTATATCTATCCTAACTATTCTGTATACACAAATACAAAATGGTCCTTTCTTTGTATCTTCTTTTTTTTGTTGTTTAGTCCTATCAAAGATGGATATTCCATTGGCATCTAAATACTATAGGTGCATGAATTCAGCAAAACAATCCAACACAGTTCAGCAGTACACAATTGTAGTGGGTTATCTTCAGAAGCTGTTGACTTGAGCCATTCACAGTTCAGTATATTAATATGGCTTTACTTTATATATCTTCATTTTTATACTTTTCTGCTGGATGAAGATAAAGCAAGACCTATATAACAAGAAATGTAACTTTTGTATCAGATAAGGTCAGTCAGGTATCTTCAGGGTTTATCCTGTAACCCTGTACCTCATTTTGTAGATCCTCTGTCAGTGTCAGCCATGTGGATGAGTCATGGCCATTGCTCTCTGTAAAAGCCTGAGAGAATGTTTTCTCTTCACGTGACTCTCCTTAGGCACGCTGTACATCATCAATCACATTCCTCTGTGGCTCCAAAATCTCCTTGATCAGAAAATTTGGGCACAACTGAGTTCTATGATGTTACAGTACAGGTTCTCCTATGTCCAGAGTCCTCACTGACCTTGAAAGGCTAGGGCCAAAATGTTGGCTGATCTTGCAGCCCTTCCTTTTTTCCAATTTTTGTTCTGCAAACTTAGGTTGTTAAGTCTTCAGAAAAGAGGCTTATTATTACCCTGCAACATATGCAGTTCGGTTTACCCACACCATTTGCCTAAATATCAGGCATCATAGGCATAACATGGTACCATTGTATTTTAATCAAAACAATATGGTACTGGTGTAAGCATAGAAATGTAGGGGACAGGGATGTAGCTCACCTGTATAGCACCGCCTGACAAGCTGGAGGTCCTGAGTTTGGTTCTTGCTGACAAAAAGAAAACAAAAGAAACACAGACAAATGAAACACAACAGAGAGCCCCAGAAAGAAATCTACACATTTGTGGTCAACTATTTTATTTATTTACTTATTTACTTATGTACTTATTTATTTATTTATTTATATTTTGGAACCAGGGATTGAACTCAAGCCCTTGTGCTTGCCAGGGAAGGGCTTATTCCACTGAGCAATCTTCCTGCCCAGTCAACTATTTTTGGCTCTCATTCTGTCTCTAGCCTTTTCCTACTTTATTGCTTTGTTAAGGCTTGGAGAATTTTTGTTCTTGCTGTTGCTCTTTCTACTTTTTCTTGCATATGTTTCTTTTCTCCTTTTTCCTATTTTTCATTGTCTGTATTTTTCTCCCATTTTTCTATGTTCTATTTTTGTTGTATTTTTCTGTTAACAAATTCTATCAACGTGCTGCATTGAGGGCCAACCAGATATCTCAGCAGACTAAAGCACCTGCTTAGGCAGAGCACGCAGCTGGGCTTCCATCCCCAGAGTGCCGTGCTGGCCCCGCCCCCTGGGCACACTGAGATGGCAGTTGAGACTGGGCATGGTGGCGTGTGCCTGAAACCCCATCACTTGTGAGGCTGAAAATAGGAGAATCACTATGAGTCTGATCTATGTAGTGAGATCCTGTAGACCCTGTACTAAATACATAAAAAAAAAGAATGAATATATACTGCCTTGGATTCTCTGTGTCACTTTATTCCACAAATTTTTGAACATTTTCTCCTTGCATATTCCCATTAACATCTACCTATATCTTTAGTAGTATAATCATTAAGCTTTATGGATCTTAATGTACTTAAGTGTTTCTTACTATTCTTAAATGCCATTCTATCATGACTAGAGGCATAGTTATCACATTTAGTAGATTTTTGCTATGTGCCAACATTTAAGTTTGCTTATGCTATAATTACAAATTTCTAAGGTTAAGTGTGAGACATCATTGTGTTGTACTAAATATCTTATTGTCTTCAATAGTATTACTATCATCAATTTACTCATTATTGACAGAGTCACAGTGTTGTTGCTCTTGATAAGTTTTCTATATGTCTAGGTTGCCTTCGTGAATTTCATAGTATTTCATCTAATTGCAGGGAATTCCAAAGGATTTCACCCATTTCCATCAAAAGCAGTATTTAAAATTATATGACCACCAGTTCTCTGTGGTGGTGCATACCTGTAATTCTAGCACTCAGGAGGTTGAGGCAGGAGGCTTACTGTCAATGTGAGGTCAGCCCGGAATACATGGTAGTTCAAATGCAGCCTGAATGACATAGTGAGGCCCTGTTTCAAAAAACCAGGAGCAAATTCTCAAGGATATCCTAAAGAGAGTAAATTAAGCTAGTCATGCCAAACATATGCAAAGGATTTTTTTTTTTTTTTTGGTTGGCTCAAGGTGGGTCTGGTAAGGCATGAGGATCTGGGGATGGAACCTAGGTATCTGTGCCTAACTGAGTTTCCATAAGCAAAAAGTTCAGAAGGATTTTTTATGGGGGGGGGGCTGGTTCAAGATGCCTTAATGGTCCGTCTGGTAAGGTATGAGGATCTGAGGATCAAACCACAGTATCCTGAGCCTGACTGCCATGCCAAACATATGAAAGAGAATGAATACACTCTCTAGGGTAAGCAGTTAAGCAGGGAAAAGGAAATCAGTTACAGAAAAGTAATTCCATGGCAAGAATAAGTCAGTATCTTCCAATGATAACTTTGTAGTAGAAAAACTCTGATTGACACAATGGATCAAGAAACAAAACCCACCAGTATGCAGTGTATAAGAAACACATTCAGTCCAAAAGAAACATAGAATAAAAACCAAAGTATAAAAAACAGTATTCTACCAACAGAAACATGAAAAATGCCGGGACTGGCTATTCTATTTTCACACAATTTGGATTTCAAGCCAAAACATATCTGAAGAGGCAAAGAAAAAAGGTCACTACATATTGGCTGTGATCAGTTCCAAAGGAAGAGATAACAATTTTAAACATATATGTGAGAAGCAGCAATTTATTTTGTCAAGCAGATATTACTGGACCGTAAAAATCAGATAAACAGCGACAAACTGCAGTGGTGAACATCAGCACCCCAATATGATAAAAATATCAAGAAAGAAATATTGGAATTCATCCAAACTTTCAAGAAATGAAACTAATGCCTATCTACAATGACCAGCCTGAGACAACTGAGTGTACATTTTTCACAGGAGCAAGCATACTTTCTTGAAAGCAGAACAGAACAAAAACACATGCATACCTATGTAAAGTATGTATGTAGTATAAAGTATGTATAAAGTATAAAGTCTTATGAGGGAAATCGAGCAGGTAGATGCTTTTGTCCCCAGCTTTTTCTACCAAAAGGCAAGTAAAATTTACACAGTCTCAAACTGTAATGCATCTTGTTAGCAGTAGGTGCACAAGAAACCACCCAAAATATAGGTTTTTTGTTTGTGAAAGGTTGGATTTCCTCCAACTGAGTGCAGACAGGCTGAGATTAGTTAGGATGTCAACCACTGACCACAAGAGAAGTTAAGTTTTCACAGGGTTTAGGAATAGGGTTATAATCCAAGTAATCTGAATAGAATATGTGGAGTCAAAGTCCCCCAAAGGTCCATGCAAGAGTATATAGACAACACGACTTTGTGGCACTGGGAAGATTATACATACTGTCATAAATTTTCCTTGTGGCCATCTGAGAAGTTTGCTGAAGACATCATATCCCTTTGGTGGTCCCTGATGTTTGTGTGAGGATGCTGAAAGAGCCTTCCTCAGGTTGGCATTCCTTTGAGTGAGCATGTCATGAAAATTCTTTCTCTGTGACAGTAGTCATCAAGCCCACTGAAGTCAGACAGGTTGAGGAGGGGAAGCTTGCAGACCCCGCAGATGACACTGGCACAATTCCATGTTCTTACAGAATCTTTCCTTCCTTAAGAGTGCACGAGAAGGTGTGTGCTGCTTCTGAAGCTTCCCCATCTCAGTGGTCTCTCTTCACTAAATGAGCACTACACTGCATATCAGTGTACACAGCCAGGTTTCCTTTCAGTGAGCTGTCACTTTTCGCCCACCCCTTTCCTCCCCACAACCACCTGTTCACAAGGCTTGCCTCTGCCCAGGGGCCTACTGGGTACCAAACAACAAGACTTCTGTCTGTACAAGGTTATTTTCTATGAGCTTGTGTTTGCTGTATGTGAAAATCACAGTACCTTTGGGGAGAGACTACAAGTACACTACAGAGCTGGCTTGGTTTTCTTTGGGAATCTCATTGCACATCCCTCCTGCCACATTTCCTCCTCCTCTACATGCTTTCTCCCCATTTTCCTTCATGATATTATTAATCAGAGCTTGTGTTTACAGTCATTGAAGTTATTAGGGTCCTGCACATGGCGTATCCCTGTTCTGCACATTTCTCCTCCTTCTCACCTCTTGGACCCCATCCCATGTGCAAGAGATCAGTGCCCCTTTCTCTTTGACACCATCCTTTCTTATGCTCCTTGTCTGTACCTTGCCTTGCTCAAGTGAGAGTTAGCACCCATCCTTTAAGCTTGTGGGTCTGAGTTAGTTCACTCCACACTATATTTTTGAGGTGCACCGCTTTTCCTGAAAATGTCTCAAAATCTTCCACCTTTGTAGACAAGCAGGGTATGCTTATTAGATATAAATACAACTCGTATTAGCCAGTGCCATGTTGAAGAGTATTCAGTCTTTCCAGGATTGAGCTGTTATGAATCATGCTGCTATGAGTGTCAGTGTATGTTTTTCACTGTGCTATGATATTTTCAGCCCTTCGGGGAACTTACCAAGAAGGGAGGTATGTGGGTCACGTGAAATGACTTTTTGAATTTTATGTTATTTAGTTGAGAGACGGGGATTTTTCTGTTCAGTTCAGGCTTCCCCTGAACTTACTATGTAGCCCAGGCTGTACTTGAACTCATAACAATCCTCATGCCTCAGCCACAGTGCTGGTATTACAGGCATGCACCAGCACACTTGGTCATCTGCAACATAAAATTTAAGTTCTTTGAGGAATTCAACTCTGATTTTACTTCATTTTGTACATTTTTCTAAAGTCTGTAAGGTCTGTGCACATCCGGGTCTAGTGTGGGAGGGAGGCCAGTGCATCCCCTGTCATCACTCACCCTGACTAGGAAGCCATGGGGTGATTGAGCACATGTACAGCAAGTTGCTGGCGTTCAGGGCAATCAAGTGCTGTGCCAGAGTCCACAAGCCTTGGCATAGATATCAGGTTGGCTCAAGGCTTGAAAGTGGTTGGCCAGAGTACAGAGATTAACTTTGGAATCTTTTTTTCAAAAAAATACTTAATGGAGCCATTGAAGTGGGGCCCCTCTATATTCCTAGTGCTCTGAGTAACTGTGGCAAGAGGATCACATATCTGAGCTGAGGGTAAACAACTGAGATACTTAAGGAGACTCTGAAAATTAAAAGAGAAATTAACAGGGCTCTTGATGTATGTCAATACAAGTAAATGTCCCATACTAGACCCTCGGCTTGGTTCAATCCTAATGCCAGATCAAAACTGAAGGCCCTTTCCTCTGCGATTTCCACAGGGAAAGACTGGACCCAACTCCACTAGGAACCTTCAGTTCCTGGTGTCCATGATATTCTGTGATTTGCTATTTTAAAAGAACAATTTCATCTAGAAATTGTCTCTAGAAAATCTAGAGACTATTTGTCTCTGTTCAAGTAGGAGAGACAGGGATTTGCTGACCTATTCCTCTGTGTTTCAGAGGTAACAAAGGCCTGGACTATCCTCATTACCCATGGCATTTCTGAGAGGCCACCAGAAATCTCTGTGCCCAGGGACTGTGGGTTCTTACCTTGGCTCTTGCAGACACCCCAGACAAGATCCTGTGCCTGTGCCCACCTCTGTGATGGTGATCCAAACACTCCATTGGCAGGAATCCACCTTAAAAAATGAGATCCACAGAGGCAGATGATTGCTTCAGCTCTGCTATGAGCTGAGAAGTGGAAAGAGTCCAGAGCGCAAGTTGCTGAAAACATTGTGATGTTTTGGCTGCTGAAAATGGCTGTGCACAGTCTTGGACTATCTCACGCCTCCAGGGCATATGTGAGATGATGAGAGATGTGTGACCTATCCCATCCCTGCCCCACCAAAGATCCACATCCCACTGGGAATGCGAGATGGAGGAGCCCCTGCAGGGAGGGCACTGCTCCTGGGTGACATGACTGTCATGTTCTACATTAATTATTTACTCAGAGTGTATTCTGTATTTTACTCTAACAAATATTTCTAGTCTAACAAAAGAAAAGTGGTAGAATAAGCACTTGCCTGGCAAGCACAAGGTCCTGAGTTCAATCCCCAGTATCAGAAAAAAAAAAGTGGATAATTTGCTGAGAAGGTGGTGAGAAATTTTGGGGATGTATTTACAATTTTTTTCTTTTGTGTCACTTACTCTTCTCTCATTGCTGGGACAAATACCTGACACTCAAAATTGAGGAAGGAAAGATTTGTTCAGCTCTCAGATTCTGGAGATATCAGTCCATACTCAGATTGCTCCAACAGACAGCAGTACATGGCACAGAATAGCCTTTCAAGGTAGCAACAAAGAGCAGAGCCCAAAAAGGAGGAGCTGCAGCACAGGCAGCTAGCTAACCTCTCTCTCCTTACATTGTAAAGCAAATTAACTGCCCCAGGACAGGTTCAGCACCCACACCCACAATAATCAATCACAAACTCCAGAAGCCAACCCGTGACTGCATGAGGCTTTGGGGAGACACATATAGACTTGCTAGAAAAAACAAGATGAAACGGTCCCTTCCAAGGTTCTGTGAACAAATTCAAATCTAGTGGCAGTGTTGTAAAGCATTGTAGATTTCAGAAATTACAGGATTACAAGATAAATAGTGGCCAGGGTGTTGGGTAATGGAGATGAGAGGAAACACTTTGGGTACAGAACTGGAGAAAATGTCCTGGAACATGACAGCAATGAGGTTTGACAACATTGAGAATGCATTTGATGCCACACCAATGATTATAAAGGAAACTAAATGTAAAATTTTATTTAAAATCAATCATTGATTTATCTTGAGCTAGAAGAGAAAACAAGAAGTACAATAATAATGAAATCTACAAGAGTCATCACTGTCAGGAATGGATAAGGAGCTCCATCTAAGTGGAGCTCATAAGATGAGCAATGACATGGAGCTGGATGGAGGTTCAGCTCCTCAGTTCTTAGGGAAGAGAGTGCCAGAGTCAACTCTTGCTTTGGATACAGAGCTGGGCTGGGAGCAGCCAGGACAGATGGCAGGAGCTCTGCAGGTGGCCCCTGAGCATGGACTAGAGATGGCCTTGCATGTGCAAGAGGACAAAGGATTAGGCCAGGCATGGAGCTTGCATCCCCAAGTGTGCCTACTTAGTGTCCCAGTGTTCCTCTGTTACCCAGTATCTGGAAGCTTTGCTGTGTTCCAAGGCCCATCCTGTACCCTCATACCCATGACCCTGTGCTTACCTGGGGGCTCAGCCTCAGGGGGCTCAGTAAACACCAGCAGATCTAGAAGTTCAGCTAGGGGATCCACTGTGGTGAACTCCAATGAGACATCAAGAACAGAAGAGGTGTCACAGGGGGAGGCATTGCCTCATATACCACCTTCCCAGATGACATGGAGGAAGGGACATATGCACCTATTGCCCCCTGGGGGCAACTTTCCAGCCTGATGCTCTTCCACCCCCCAGTAGGACACTGCAGTCCCAGTGATCCCTGAAAAGTTGAAAGAAGGCTTCATGGGAGAGAGTCTTTGCTTGGTGGAGTGACACCTCTGCCTCCAGGAAGGCTGACAGTGTGGCTCGCTGTCCCACTGCCCCCACAGGCAGGTCAGCTCCATGAAGACAGACATGGCTACATGCTGTGTTCCTACTGTCTAGGAAACTGGGCAGCTACACCATCAATATGCAAGGAGTGAGGAAGAACCCAGAATCTCAGAGTACAAGAGACAGCTCAGAGGGTAGCTCACAGAGCCCTGTGTTTCCCACTTCTCTGAGTCTCTTTGAGCTCGTCTTACCTTTGTGTGTCTCCACATGTAGAGAGTTAGGATGGCAGGACAACCAGCATCATGGGTGCAGTTCCTACTCTGCTGTGCAGGGTGAAAGTGCGACCCCATATTAGTGTTGAAACCAAAAGGGCAGGGCTTAGTTGCATCTGCTCAACTTCTAACCTGCCTAGAAAACTGCCTGCACCTAGTGTGACTTCAGGTCCTTTGGGAGATTGATGGTACCCACATGATCATGAATGATGTGTGTGTAGGCCCAGGTCCTGGCCATCCCCAAAGGATCCTTGCCGAGGAACTCCCTGATGCCTGTGGAGCGACTCTCTGATCTCCTTTCCCATGGTTCACAGAGTTTCCCTTAGTGCAGGGCACACTGAAGGGGAATCTAGGGCCACACATGAGCTGGAATATGAACCCTGGCAAGTAGGACAGTGTCGAGAGCAGGTCTTGCACAGGATTAAGACCAGGGTCAACTTTTCCCTTCAGGATGCCTTGTGCCCTCATGGTGCCTGTGATCCTGATCCTCACACCACACTGAGAAGAGTTGAAAGCCAAGCTAGGAGAGGAGCTTGCCCTTTGGCAAGACTAGAATCTGCAGGTGGCCATGACCCAGAAAATGACCTGTGGGCCCCTTAGAGGAACTCATGTTTCTGCAATGAGGTCCTCTGGGTTGGAACTGTGGGCTCTTGGGGAGTCTAGAAAGAATGGGCCAGGCCTGGGGCAGCTCTCAGGAAGGCTTGAGCCAGGGCCTCTGCCAGGGTTCATATTCCAGCTCTTGTGTGGCCCTAGATTCCGCCTGAAACTCACTCACTGTGCACACCATGTCCAGGAGCTCAGTCACCTGACTCCCAGTCTGGAATGACACGGTGGGGCAACATGGAGCTGCTATCCCATCCCTCCCTTCTCAGGAGGCTTGGAGGCTCCACTAAAGCCCAGACTCCTGATGGTCCAAAGTGGTTCCTAAGCCAGAAGGGGCTAAGGGTGTTTCAGGCAGTGCAGGGATTGTCATCATCAGAGTCAGTGTTCAGAAGGCATTCCTATACACACACTTAGCATTTTCAGACCAGTTCATTCTCTGTTGGGAGGTTACGTAGAACTGTACGCAAGAATAACAAAAAGACACGGCTCTTAGGAATACAACTTCCTAAGAGCCGTGTCTTTTTGTTATTCTTGGTACAGATGAGAAAACATGCTCATTCTGGGTGCACAGGGCCATGGAGGAGGTCACACAGAAAGTTCCTAGGGTTTCTGATAAACAGTCCCCAGAAAACAATCAGGTCCAGCTTCATAAGTCTGGTGTAGCTGAATGGCTACTTTCACTGGCAGCCTGACACATTTAGCTACCCAGAGGTCCCATCCTGCAATCTGCAGGGCCTGCCTAAATTGGATGAGATAGCAAGTGTCACAGAGAAGAGCAGAGCAACAGGAAGCTGATGCTTTGGGTGGGCACACCTGTGCCAATGCGTGGTGTGTCTAGAGCTAGAGACAGCGGGGAAGGATATTCAAGCCAGTGCCCTGCAAGGCCCTGGACTCAGTGAAACCAGTGAGCAGACGTCCTTCAGTCTAGGGTATACAGTGACTTAGTGTCCATGTCCCTATTCTGATGCTCCAAGGTTGCACACTGACCTTGACCTTGGGCCAGGTACATGCTGAGCAGAGAGCATGTGTTGGTTCAGGTCATAGAGTACAGATTCCTTAGAGTGCAGGACTGGTGGCCAATGTTTTGCAAGGCCGAGATGAGGTCCTCAAGGTGTTCCCTGGACCACAAGTTTTCTCTGTCATCTCAGGCTATCTGTGGACATGCACACAGATGCATACACACATTCGCACATGCACACAGAGACACACGCACATGCTCATGCACATACATACACACCCAGAGAGAAATGCACCCTGAGATTGAGCTGGCTGCACCTCTTGTTATTGTGGGTCTCATGGTGTGGTGCAGGAATAGGGCATAGAGGCCACAATACCCTGTCCAGGCCACTGTCATGTGTTAACCTGCCTTGGGACAGTGCCAGTAGCTGGTAGGAATCATGCAGCTGCATGTTTATGCCTTTGTCTTGTCCCAGGTGACCTGGAGTCCGAAATCACAGTTAGCCACAGCACAAGCTGCTGCCTTGGGGGGACGGGATGACTGCAGCCTGTGGATGCACACTGGGCACTGTCTTTCTTCTCCTGCCCACCCTGTGATGGCCAGGAAATTTGCCAGGACCCCAGGTTCCAAATCTGGCCACTCCTGGCCCTTTCCATATTGACTTCAAGGAAGACCCTGTCCCCAACCCCCAACCTCCAACCCCCAACTGCTAACTGCCAACCCACTGAGGATGAAGTGGTGGAATTGTGCAGGAAACTCATAGCATTGGCTACATCACCATACACCTGGACTGGACTTGGTAGCTCTTTGTAGATGACAGCCAGAGAGAAGGACACCCGTCCTGGGCACCCCATTGTGTCCGGGTCTCTGGGAACTGGTTCTGGTGAGCCCTGTCTTGCACTGCCCCTGACAGTTGGACTGTTTCTGGCTGGGGTGCTAAAGGTTCTGGGCCAAGTGAACCATCATCTCAGCCATTCCCACATGGGTTTCCTGCGTGCGGTCCTGAGGCTGGGGCTTCGACGCCTCGGAAAGCAGCACAGCATAGTCGCAGTAAAGTGCCTCTGAATCAATTGGTGCCAGACTACGAGACCTAGTGAGCTCAGGGTTCTGAGTTCTGTTTGGACCTGATGCCAAGGAAGTGAGGTCATATGAGGGGGTCCATAACATATTCCTTCTCTGCTAAGAATACTATAGTTCATTTCAAATTGGAATAAATCTGTCCGTATAAGAAATAGCAAATGAAGAAGTAGATAATCTGAGTGTGATATTAATTAGATTCTTTTTTTTTTTTTGTCTTTTTGAGACAGGGTCTCACTATGCAGTTCAGGCTGGCCTTAAGCTCACTTTGTAGCTCAGGCTGGTCTCGAACTCACAACAAGATTCTGAAAAAAAAATTAAATTCTGGTGAACTTTGAAGTTTTGTTTTTTTTTAAATATGTTTATTACAGGATCTGTAGGGTCTCACTATGTAGGTCTGACTCATAGTGATTTTGCTATTTTCAGCCTCCTATGTGCTGGGATTTCAGACATGCGCCACCTGCCCAGTCTCAGGCACCGCTCATTGCCTGCATGGGGAGGGCCAGCAAGGCCTGCAGGGGGATCTCCAAGTGTTAAGACCACAGATATGTAGATGCTCCAAGTGCAGCAGGCCTGGTGCCAAGTGTGCTCTTCCATCCAAAGGTCCTTGGTTTTTTTTAATGTATATCTTGTTTATTATATTTTCATTTTATTTTGAAGAGTAAAAACAAAAGAGAGAAAAACTAAAAGACAGAAACGGTAACATACTACAATACAATACACAAGTTACAGATTTTCAAGACACGAATAGCTGGTTAACAATGATTGAGATATTATCTATTTTTATCATCAAATTCGTTTGTCAGATTAACAGATATGCAAGATTGGACATATGATTGAATATTACTGCATGCTTTCAAGAAATCTGAAATATTTGTTTTTGTCTCTTTTTCTTTCATTACCTTTTTCCAAAAATGTTATTTTTAAAGAGAGTGTAATCGATATTACATTAGAAATGATACACATTTAGAGGAGCAAGATAGCAGGTACTCAAGCGTGGTTATTGTGTTACATTGCTATCCTCAATGTAGTTGCTTAGTTTGTAGATAATCAGCATACAGAGTTAGTCAAGCTTTGAATTTTAGACATTAACTGCTATTTTCAAAATACTGAATGAAATTCTTAGCATAATCACCTCAGCCATCCTGGATATACACTTGCATGCCCCCTATCTTTTTCCTATCTTTTCTCCTTTCCTCTTTGGTGTTTAATCCTTACATTACTTTTCTTTCTGTTTTACTATATATGTTATAACTTTCACTTTTTATTTCTTCTTTTGGGCTCTTACACTAGGGAGACAATACAATACCTACTTAGGTGGGTCTGGTTTGTTTCACTTATGAGTGTAGCCTCAAGTTGCATCCACTTATCTTTAGAGCCTTGAAGTTTTTCTTTATAGCTTAGCAATACCCCATTGTATCAAAACACCATATCTTTTTCATCCATTCCTCAAGTGATGGGCATTTCAGTTGTTTCCAAAATTTGGCTATCACAAATTGAGCTTCTATCAACATGGGTGCACATATATCACTATGTTACAATGTTTTCAGATCTTTTGGGAAAATTCTCAGAAGGAGACTTGCTAAATTGAATGGAATTTCTAGTTCTAGTTTTTTCATAAGTCTCCACACTGCTTTCCATAATGGTTGCACCAGTCTACATTCCCACTCCAGCAGTGGAGAAGGACTTCTTTTTCCCCATAGCCTCTCCAACATTTATTCTTAGTTGATTTCTTTATGATACCCATTCTTTCTGAGGTGAGATAGCATTTCAGTGTTGTTTTAATTTGCATTTCTCAAATGACCATTTTTTCATGTGTTTATTTGCCTCTTGTATTTTTTTTTTTCTGAGAAGTGTGTATTCATCTCAGATGCCCATTTTGTGATTGGGTCTTTAAATTTTGAAACATTAGCCGGGCATGGTGGCGCATGCCTGTAATCCCAGCACTGGGAAGGCTGAGGCAGGAGGATTGTTGTGAGTTCGAGACCAGCCTGAGCTACAAAGTGAGCTTAAGGCCAGCCTGAACTGCATATTTAGACCCTGTCTCAAACAAATAAAAAATAAATAAATAAATAAATTTTGAAACATTAATTTTGTTGAGTTGTTATATATTCTAGATAGAAGGCCTTTGTCTGACTGATTATTGGTTAAGATTTTTCCAAATTTGTAGACTGTCTTTTCACTCTATTGGTAATTTCTTTTCTTTTTAATTTAATTCTATTTTATTTTTCAAAACCGATTTGTGGGTTTAAATAATACATTGAATATTGTTGTGTTCTTAGTGGTTATTCATAGTACAAGATGCAGACATGATATCCTTCCCACAAACACTATTAGTACAAATCTTTCTATTCATTGAATTAAGAGGAAATAGCTGTATATCTATCCTAACTATTTTGTATATACAGATACAAAATGATCCTTCATTTGTATCCCCTTTTTGGTTTAGTTTTGTCAGAGAAAGGTATTCCATTGTCATTTAAATATTGTAGGTATGTGAATTCAGCAAAATATTCCAATATAGTCCAGTAGTCCATGATAATAGGGGTTATTCATAGGACTGGCAATGTGAGAAGTTGTTGACTTGAGCCTTTTATAGCTCAGCTTATTAATATAGATTTACTTTTTATACATTCTTTTTATACTTTTCTGCTGGATGGTTAAGACCAAGATAAAGCAAGACCAATATAACAAGAAATGTAACTATTTTATCTGCCAAAGTTAGTCAGGATTTATCCTGAAACCATGTACTGCAGTTTGTAGATCCTTTGTCAGTGTCAGCCATGTGCATGAGTCACGGCCATTGCTTGACTAATTTGCTGTCTGTGAAAGCCTGAGAGAATGATTTCTCTCCATGTGATTCTCCTTAGGCACACTCTACATCATTGACTACTTTCCTCTGTGGTCCTGTCATGAAACATGACAGGCAAAACCATACAAATACATGCATAAAATGGGTAAGGCAATGATCCTGAGAATCTTGAGCAAGTTTTCGAAACTAGCAGTTAATTGGTAGGATTCTCACCCTGACTAACTATATGCTGATATGACACCTGTGAACTAAACAGCTACAGTGAAAATAGAGCAATGTATAATACTAGGGTCATGCTTGGAATGCCTTTCATTCTGGTCTTCTAAACACGTACTGCTTGTCATGTCATGCCAATTACTGCCATACTGTATCTCAAGTAAATGTTTAAAAAAAAGGGTAATAAATGAAAACAAAAGACAAGGAAAAAAAATGTCAGGACTGTTCTGTTACAATACTATGTATGGTTATATTTCTAACTTTCTGTGTAAAAATATGTAATTGTTTATTCCTATTTTTTAAAATATTTTTTCTTCATATTCTGTAGGGATTTAAAGTTTAGCAATATGTGATGGAAAACACCTGTTAGCCAAAAATTCTTGTTTTGTGTGTATCCTGTTTTGCCCTTTCTATTGGTTGAGAATGAGATGCTGCTTTCTGTTTGGCACTGTTCTCTGACCTTTGGTGTAGATCTTTGGTGCAGTTATTACTCAAGCACCTTCTGATATTATTACCCAAGAGAGATCATGTGGTTAAGGCAGATACAGTTTTCTATTTACAGTACTGCAATTAACAGCACTAATAATGGGTCATGAGATTTAGCAGTTGACAAACTTTTGTAACTAATGGGCTTGTATTTTAGACCATAAGAGCAAACGTTATGACTGTATAGCTAACTAGACATTAAATTGGGAATTTGTATTTAAATTAGTTCCCCAAAGTTCATCTGATCACCTCCCCTTGATGTACCTGGAGTTTTCCAGGAAGACTAGTTGACCCCCAGTTACCTGTTATGTTCCTTCTCTCTCTCTCTCTCTCTCTCTCTCTCTCTCTCTCTCTCTCTCTCTCTCTGATGCTCTCATAGAGCTGGATTTAGCAGTATGCCTCAGTTCACCTCTTCCAGATCTACCAAGTTCAAACTCATCCAGCTGGGCCTTGCTTGGGTCTGGCTGCTGTGCTTGACTTCTTCCTGCTGTGGCCCATGGAAATGAACCCACTGTGCCCCACTGGCTGGATGTTCTGCTTCTGGTTTAGCTCATTGGGTCTCACCCCTAGCTACTCTGCAGAGAGTTCTGCCACAGGGTTCCATTCCATGTCTATCTTCTGAAGGTTCCATTGCCTGGTCCCACACTGGGCCTCCATATTTTCTGAAGATTCATTACTCAGGGTCATGACTCAGGGATATGTCCAATTTGAGGATGATTTTTTTCATGGGTTGAAAAAAATCAATTTTCTTTCAGTTCCAGTGGAGAGTATTACAATGTTCTTAAAATATCTATCATAATCTTCCTTCATGTATGGAAATATTTTTCATTAGAACCCTGCATATATAGGACTAGAGTTCTTAGCAGATTTTGCTTTTCATTTGCCTGTGAGTGATCCCTTATTCACACATAGATAATGAACTCAGACACACACTGTAGTGTTCAGAACCCTAACACCCTGTGAGGAAAGACAGCAGGCAGTGAGTGCAAGGTGAGGAATCCACATGGTCCTGGACATCATCACCCCCTGCTGTGGAAGGACACATGCACATATCCCTGGAAGACTTTATTATGCCCCCTGCCATCACCCCTGTCCTCCCATTCCAAGCAGACAATGTGCTTTGTGTCCCTGTGGGATAGTTTGTCTTTTCCAAATGTTCAGTAGCAATGCTCTTTGGTCAGTGTTTTTCAAGCAGTGTATTCACACTCAGCTCCACGCATACTGCTTCCTATTGGTGGGAGAGCCATCACATGCTGTTGTGTGGATGAAGCCCAACCTGTTCATGCACTCATCTGCTGATGCCCATTGATTCTGTTTGAAGGACTGACACTTCAGAGGGAAGCTGCTATGAACAATCTTAGATGTTGAGCAGTTTCCAAGATTTGTCTACTACACACTGTCACTATAGATAAACACACTGTGCACATACTTTGAATTCCTTCAGGAAGATACCAAAGAACAAAATAGCTAGATCGAATGGAACCTTTAGTCCCAGGTTTTAGAGAAATCTTCTCCCTGATTTCCTCAGTGGGTGCATCAGTCTGCACTCACACCCACAGTGATTTCCTTTTTTTCACATCTCCACCAGCATTGGTTACAGTCATTCTTTCTGGGGTGACATGGAATGTCAACATTGTTTTAATTGATAGCTCTCAAACAACCAGAGATATTGAGCATTTTTTCAGAGATCTGTTTGCTGTTTTTATTTCTGCTTCGGGAACTATGTATTTACTTTTGATGCCCATTTTAAAATTTGGTCTTTAAATTTGCGATGCTTGATTTTTTATTTGTTTGTTTGAGTTCTATGTACTTGATAATAATCCTTTTTCTGAGGATCTGTTGACAAAAAAAAAAAATTTTCTACCCATGATTTGTCTTTTCACTGTGTTGATTTTTTTTTTCTTTGCTGTGAAAAAGCCATTCAATAAGATGAGATTCCAGGTATTACTCCTTTGTGGTAATTCCTATGACATTGGGGTTTTGTTCATAATGGTTTTGCCTATAACAATGTCTTCACGAGTTGTACTGATATGATCTTTCAGAAAATTTAATGTTTCTGTTTTAATATTTAGATCTTTAATCCTTTCCAATTTTAGTTTAGTGCATGGTCAAGGACATGGGTCTAAGTTTGCTGTTCAACATGTGGAAAACCAGTTTTCTCAGCACCATCTATTTAAGAGGCTATCTTTCATCAAATGAATGTGTTTGGTACCTTTGTCAAAGATAAGATGACTGGTAATAACAATAAGCTTCTCTTCTGTAGTGTTAACAACCTAAGTTTGCAGACCAAAAATTAGAGAAAAAGGAGGGCCACAAGGACAGCCAATATTTTGGCCCTAGCCTTTTAAGATCAATTAAGACTCAGGACATACAAGAACCTGTACTGTAACATCATGCAACTCAGTTGTGTCCCAAATTTTCTGATCAAGGAGATTATGTGGCCACAGGGGAAAATGATCGATGATGTAGAGTTGCCTAAGGAGAGTCACATGGAGAGAAAACATTCTCTCAGGCTTTCACATAGAGCAAATTGGTCAGGCAATGGCTGTGACTCATCCACATGGCTGACACAGACAAAGGATCTACAAACTGCAGTACAGGGTATCAGCATAAATGCTGAGGGGATTTGACTGACCTTAATTAGATACAAAAGCTACAATCTTTGTTACACAGGTCTTGCTTTATCTTAGTCTTAACCATCCAGCAGAAAAGTATAAAAACGAAATAGAAGAAGTAAAGCCATGTTATTACGCTGAGCTATAAAAGACTCAAGTCAATAACTTCTGACATTGCCAGACATATGGAAAAATACTATTATGGACTACTGGACTAATGTGGAATATTTTGCTGAATTCACACACCCATAATATTTTAATGACAAAACTAAACAAAAAAGGGGATACAAATGAATGACCATTTTGTATCTGTAGATTCAAATTAGTTGAGATAGATATACAGCTATAGTCTCTTAATTCAATGAATAGAGGGATCTGTTCTAATGGTGTTTGTAAATAGAATATCATGTCTGCATCTTGTACAACAATTAACCACTAAGAAAACAATGTGCAATGTATTAATTATTGAAACTGTCTTACTAATTTGCTTTGAAACGGTCTCATTGCTATTTGTTTTTCAATAAAATTATGGAAAAAAATTCACTAATAAACAATACTTTAAAAAAAAGATAAGGTGACTATGTAAGTCTGAAGTTCCTTCTGCATCTTTTAATCTGTCCCACTCACCCAGAGGTCTGTTTTTTTTTGGGTGGGGGGGGGGTTTGCCAGTACTATGCTGGTTTTTTTCACAGTGGCTTTGTAGTATAATTTCAAGTCTAAGATTTCGATATCCCCTGCCTTGCCTTTGTTGCTCAAAACTTCCTTTTGCTAGTTTCAGTTTCTTCTGGTGCCAGATGAACTTTAGGATTATTTTCTCTACATATGTGACATATGCTCTTGGAAGTTTGATTCGAATTGCATTCAATCTGTAAAACAGTTTTGAAAGCATGAAACCAATATTCACTATATTGGTTTTTTGTATCCAAGAGCAAGGAATAGCTTTTCTCTTTGCAATATTCTCTTCAGTCTCCCTTTTCAGAGTACTTTCGTTTTCAACGTAGAGTTCTTTTACTTCATTTGGTAAATTGATTCCTAAGTTTTTAATTTATTTGGTTGTTGTTATGAAATTTGTGGGGCCAGGGAGATGGCTCAGTGGAATAAGCACTTCCATGGCAAGTGCAAGGGCCTGAGTTCAAACTGGTCCTGCAAAAAAAAAGTTGTAGTTTCTCTAATTTCTCTCTCATTGCCTGTGTTATTCCTTTATTGACACTTACTGATTTTTGAATGTTGATTTTGTACCCAGATGCACCCCTGAATGTGGCTCTTAAATCTAGAGTGTTCCTTAAATCTCTGTGGAGTTTTTGGGGTCTTCTCTATAGAGTATTGTATCATCCTTGCATAATGATGATTTAAGTTCTTTCTTTTCTGCTCTTTTTTGCACATTTTTCTTTTTCTTGTCTAATTTTTTTTTTGGGGGGGAGCAGAACTGGGGATTTAACTCAGGCCCTTGCACTTGCCAGGGAAACACTTACTCCACTGAGCCATCTTCCCGGCCCCTCTTGTCTAATTTCTCTAAATGTAATTGATATAACCCTATTGAATCAGAGTGGTAACAATGGGCATCTTTGTCTCATCCTGATTTTAGAGTGAGAACTTTCAGATTTTGATTACATGGTTTTTGTCCTTGGCTCTGTTGATATGGTGTATTACATTCATCGGTTTATATATGATGACACATCCATGCCTCCCTGCAATAAATCCTCCTTGGTCACGGTATATAATTTTCTTAATAATTTGCTGCATTCTGTAACCAGTATCTTTTTCCCTCACAAACTATATATGAGCTTTTTTTAAATAAAATTCAGCTAATGCTTACTACTGCCCAAGTCCACTTCAGTGGTCATCAGCTACACACTTCAGCTTCAAAGGTCTTTGAGAATGTTCTCAGAGAAAGTATTACTACATATTTCAGCTGAGGTGCAAAGGCATTGGTAGTCAACACTGGAAAAAGAGTTACTATAAAACAATACAAATGCATCACAGACAGCTTCAGTATAGTCTTCCATCTGCTATTTTCTCACATAGTAACCTTTATTCATGAAATGATTTCATTCACAAAATTTATTCTTTGCCATCACCTCAGCTTTCAGTTGTTTTAACTTTTTTGTGATATTTTCTTCTGACATTTCAAGTAAAGAGAACTTGTTTCATCTTGGACAGAAACTGCTGAATGATTTTTTCACCTTGCTCCCTCTCCAGGAATCACTTTTTTGGCTGTAACCAGTGTCTTATTAAAGATTTCTTGCATCTGTGTTCATTGAGGAGACTGGTTCTCCTCTTTTCTTTCTTGGTTAGCTGCTTCTCTGGTTTTGTTTTCAGGTTAATGCTTGCTTCCAGGAATGGTTTTGGGAGTGTTTTATTTTATTTTCTGTATTTTAGGGAAGGGTCTACAAGGTGTTCAGGGTCTCACTACTGTATCGGACTCATAGTGATCCACGTGTTTACAGCTTCCCAAGAGCTGGGATTGCAGGTGTGTGCCACCACGCCTAGTAGCAATTGCTGTCTCAGCCTGGCCCAGGGCAGGGGCGGCACAGCAGGCCTAGGGATTGAACCTCTGGCCCCTGCTTGGTTCACCTGCTTACAGGCACTTTGATGCACTGAACTATTTAGTTGGCCCAATTTTGGGAGTATTGCTTTTTTTCTATTTCATTAAAGAGTTTTTGATCAGTAATGTTATTGAGTCTTCTCTAAGTTTCTTATAGAATTCAGCAATGGCTCCAACAGGACCTGGGCCTTTTTGTTGTTGTTAGGTTTTTAGTTACATCTTCAATGTCCTTGATTGATATTGGGTAATTTGAATTTTCATATTTTCTCTCTCTCTCTCTCTTTAGTACTGGGGATCCAACTCAAGACCTTTCATTTGCCAAGAGGAAGCTTATGTCCCTGAGCTATCTCCTTGACCCTTTTCATATCTTCTTCATTCAGCTTTGGTAATTAATATGTATCTAGGAATCTATTTCTTTGGCATTTTCCACCTTCATAGAATATAAGTTCTCAAAATAGGTAGAGGTGATTATCTTGATTTGTGAAGGGTCCATTGATTCTCAGCCATTATCAAAAAAATGTATGCAAAGCAGAATAGGAATAGGATGGTGAACTGCTATGAAGAGGCCAGTGATGAGTCACATTTAGGACACTTGAATAAAAAGTGCTGTAGGTACATATAGGAGTGGGACAGTCAGGAGGATGGAGCGAAGAGACAGCATCATCAAAATGAGAGAAGTGGAATGTTTTGGGATGCCACCAGCTTTTCTTCCAGGGGCATTCCTGGGGAAGTTGAGTGGGGAAAAAACCACCCCATCCCATGCTATATTTGTGTCACCACCTGAAGCAAGTGTGTTCAATCTCCTGTTGTGCTGTAGGGAATTAAAACTTGATATCCAAAGGCCAATTGCAGGCTGGCCTGATAGCTCAGCAACTAAAGTGCCTGTTTTGGCAGAGTGCAGCGGCCAGAGTTCAATCCCTGGCCTGCTATGCTGGTCCTGCCCATGGGGCACGCTGAGATGGTGATTAAAACTGGGTATGGTGGCGCAGCCCTGTAATCCCAGCATTTGAGTGTGAAGACAGGAGAATCACTGCAAGGCAGATCGATGTAGACAGATCCTGTAGACCCTGTCCTAAATACAGAAAAAAATAAAATAAAAATTTAAAAATGAAGGCCAATTGCTAGGAGACATTAAATTGACACCCTCACCCCCCCAGCACTGTACATAAATAAGCAATTGTGAAAAAAAGTCCAGAGTTATGTATTTATGAGAGAGGAAAGACAAAATAGCAAAAGAAGTTGTGCATGGAAATTTGTTTAGATTGGGGAAAATGTAAGGTTAATTCTCAGGAGTTAAAGGAACCCTCCATATTGTAAGGGTCGAATCGCCGCGAAACAAGACCCCAAGAGTTGGTCTCTCATGCAAATCACAAAGGGAAAGTTTTATTACTACGTGCACATAGGGTGGTCTGAACACGCAGGAACAGAGCGCACCACCAACGTGGTGGGTGCAGTTTTTAAAGGCAAAAACCACAAGATAGGAGGGGGTGCAAGCAAATTACAGAAGCAAATCGCATTGGTTAGTGAGGGGTAGCATTTAAAATAATTGGTAGGTTTGAGAATATATGGCCTTAAAAGGAAACTAAGAGGGAATAGTTTAAAGTGTAACTGAACAATGTGACCTATTTCACAAAAATGTTTTCAGGCCTCAAGAATGTCTTCGGGCCTGGGGTGATGTTTGCTCAAACTGGGCCAGAGGTTTTATGGCCCTATCTAAGGTTTCAGGAACTTGGATTACTCAACTCAGTTACAAACCGGTGGGGGGGGGGGGTCTCTCTTTGGAGATTTTAAACTTTTTATAATTTATTTGGGCCCTACAATACAAGTCTTCTTTTCTATCCCAAAGCTTTGCCACTTAGGGATCGACAAGCTAAATTAAAAGCTTTAATAAAAAGAAGAAAAGGCAGAGACATGCTCAAAGAGGCTGGCTTCCCTCTAGCAGCAACAGGCCAGGTGAGATGCCAAGCGCTGGGTATCTTCTGTGCACTAGGCTCTGCACTGAGAATTTCACATTATTAACCAACAAGATCCTCTAGCAACCCTGAGGCATAGCCTGATTGTTCCTAATGGAGCTGAGAAAATGGTGGGGCCAAATAGCTCATCCAAAGTCCCTGGGAGGCAAATAGCAGTAACCAGCAAGCCTGTCAATCAGTCCTGCCTAGAAAGCTTTTTCAGCCACCCTTCAGTACTGCCTTCAGGTGTTGTCAGAGTTGCCTCAGGAAAAGCCATCTGCATTCTGAGAAGCTCTAGTAGGCTTATGAGATGATGCCCGCCCCTACAGGCATGAAGAGTTCCAGGTTGTCCAGGAATCAACTACAGACAGAACATGTAGGTTAATCTCAACTGCATTATGCTAAGGGAAGGAAGCCAAAAATGAGAAACTGCACATAGGATTCCAATGAAGTAAAGTGTGCCAAAAGAAAATTCTAAAATAAAGCAAAATTATGTGCCAGCAAGCCAATCAGAGGTAGCCTGGGGCTATAGGGCAGAGATGGTCTCAGAGGGACAAGCACAAGTTTTTTGGTGTCATATAGTATTCCAAATTGTGATGGTGGTGGGGATAACTTGACAATTTGTATTTATCCAAACCGAAAAAAATGTGCATTTTAGATGTGTAGACCCTATTGCATGTGAAATGTTTCAGTGAAAGTACATTAAATTTTGGAAAACTACAGCAATTCTTCTGGAAGTGATTTAGGATTAAAAAGAGGCTTGAATACAGAAGGAACTAAATGCGTGCAAGTGTGATGGTCTATTGCCGCCTGGTGGCAGCAACTCAAAATTTCAGTTAATTCATTCATTTAGTACATCATAAACCATATGCAGTTGTCATTTGCAGGCCAACCACTGTCATATGTTGGCAATTCCAAAGGACCTTCTGTGTTGTAGGTATGTGCGGAACTGGAAGGGCCATGTTCTCCAAGATGGACGAAGCCTCCACCTGTATGGCACATTCTGATCGCTCAAGCCATAAATAAGCAAGTGATAGAAAAAAAAAAAATCACTCCAAACTGTGACAAGAAATAAACTGGATAATATTAATAACATCGTTGAGTTGAGGCAAGGGCTGTGCCAGGCTTAGCTCGGGCATGGCTTCCTAGCACACCAACTGTTCCTCAGCAACAAATTGTTTTCAGAAAAAAACCCACAGTTTAGCTCAGGTACTGCTGCCCTCAACACAGGATGTCATAAAGAGGAAATACAGCAGAGCATGGCATCTTCACAGTATTAAAACATCTGATAGCATCCATACATTTGCGACACTGAGGACTTTGACCACTGTTGGACTGGACACTCTGGGAACACGAACCACTTAGTTCTTCTCATGCAGTATCACTTGCCAGATCTTCCTTTTATTTTATTTTATTTTTTTGTGGAACTGGGGCTTGAACTCAAGCCCTTGTGCTTGCCAGGCAAGCTCTTATTCTACTGAGCCATATACCCAGTCCCCTGATCTTCCTTTTTGTAAGATCTATCTCTATCATCTGTCTGTCTGTCTGTCTATCTATTTATCTATCTATCTATCATCTTTCTATCATCTATCTATCATCTATCTATCTATCTATCTATCTATCTATCTATCTATCTATCTATCTATCTCTTTGGTCCCCACTGTCAATCTTTTCACCCATCTGCCTACACCCATATATGTTAAATATTATGCTTGTTTTTGTTTTTCTTTTTCAGAACCAGGATTGAACTCAGGGCCTTGCACTTGCCAGGCAAGTGCTTATTCTGAGCTATCTCCCTAGCCCTAAAATAAGGTAAGAGTGACTTTTTTTTTTTTTTTTTTTTTTTTGGCAACACCAGTGTTCAAACTCCTATTCCTGTTACTTTTACAAAGGCCTATTGAGTGGTCTTTGCCTTGTGTTGTTTGTTGCTGGCTACCTCGAAAGAGGTCAGGAAAAGCAATTATATGATTGGAGTGTGAGAGGAGGTAATTCCAGATGCCACTAATTCCAGCAAGTTGAACATCTGTAAAGTGGATGGGATGCAGATGGGGCAGTGATGAGCATGAGCACTTGTGACTCAGGAGTGCCAAGCTGGCAGAAGCGAGCTTTGTAGGGCCCTGACAAGGAACTCAAGTTTTATAATAATTCAGGAAAAAGTCACTGAAGCCTTCTATCAAAATTTTGCTATGATTCAGCTAACACTAAAATTTAACTGCAAGTAAAGGAAATACTGTATAGCCTCATTGTGATGCTTACATGGCTGTATGTGTTTGTGAGAAATTGCTGAACCATATACCTTAACGAAGATTGAAATGGTAAATTTTACTGGATGAAAATTTTGCTTCAACAAATCTAAAAACAAAAAGCCAAGCAGAACCAAGAGGCAGGAATGCCATAAACATATAGTTTGGAAGTAAACCTGTCGATGATAATACTTGCTGATTGATTGGGTGTGGGTGGAGGAGAAAAAAATCAAAGATGGTTTTCAGCATAAAGTGTTAGCATGGATGAGGTATGGCTAGCCAGAAAGAACAAATATTTCAAAATTTGGGGTTTTTTTAAAAGATTTTTTAAATATTTCCAATGCATGTTAATTTATTCACACACATATATATCATAGTTCATTCACTATAACTAAATACCATAGACTGAGTAATTTATAAATTGTAGAAATGTATTCTTCATAGATTTTGGGAAGTCAAAGGACTAGTAGGTTCCATTTCTTGTGCCAGCCTATTCCATTAATTTTGTCCAGGTAGCATCCTCACTTGTCTAATTTTAAAAGTACCAAAAACATTGTTCATAATATTGGAATCAATCTTTTTATTTTTTTCTACTCCATAAATCAAACTGTAAACTTAAATATTAATTACATAGAACATTATTCTTTTTATTTTTTTATGTATTTAGTACATGGTCTATAGGGTCTCACTACAAAGATCAAATTCAGAGTGATTCTCTTGTTTTCAGCCTCCCAAATGCTAGGATTACAGGTGCATGCCACCACGTGCAATCTCAATTGCTGTCTTAGTGTGCCCCAGGGGCAGGGACACAGCTTGTGGTGCCTGGGATCAAACCCCAGTCCCTGCACTCTGCCTAAGCAGGCGCATCTGGCTGACCTTTCTTTTCTTTTATTATTACTATTTTGGTGGTACCAGGGATTGAACTCAGGACCTTCAGCTTGCCAGGCAAGCACTCATTCCACTGAACTATCACCCTAGCCCACTGGTCTTTCATATATGTATGTATGTATGTATGTATGTATGTATGTATGTATGTATGTATTGCAGGACTAGGGATCAAACTCAGGACCCTGTGCTTGCCAAGCAAGCACTTACACCACTGAGCTATCTCCCCACCCCCACCCCCTTTTTTTCTGGCCTTTCTTTTTAAATAAATATTTTTGGGCAGTTTGTCACCTCAGATAAACTCAAAGAAAATATTAAGGTGGCATTTCAAATAAATAGGAGAAAGATGGATCATCTTTGTTTCTTTCTTTGGTACAGGGTCTTACTACAAAGCTTGGATTCATAGTGCTCCTCAGGTCTCAGCCTCCCCACAGCTAGGATTATAGGTGTGTGCCACCATGCCCAATTTTGGTGGCCCACAAGGTGTGCCCAGGATTCCAGAGCCAGCATGGCATGTGGTACTGGGGATCAAACCCAGGTCTTTGCCCTTGTCAGGCAGGTGCTTAGACCAATGAGCTATCTCTCCAGCCCCTGGAGAGATACACTTATTTAATGGTATAAGGACATTTGGCTAAACATTGGGAAGAAATTGTTAGATGCTTACCTTATAAATTAAGTTCCAAATTTATTAAAGATGTATAGATGTTTAACTTAAATGAAATGAAAATCATGAAATAACTGTGAAGTATAAGTAGATATTATCATATACTAGAATCAGAAAGTTTTCTAATTATTGACACAAAAGCTAAAGCAAAAAAAGCTATGAATCAATTTACATAAAAGTATCTTTTAAAACAAGGACAGGAAATTAACAATTATAGTTCTATTACATATTGTTATCATTAAATTTGTTGTGCAGACTACCAGATACAGACTTGTAAGACTAATCAGTATTTAAAACATTAACTCTTCTTTTATTGTCTTATGGTGCTTTGTTTTCTACTCTGTTCTTTTTATTTGTTTTTGTTTCTTTTCTTTTCTTAAAAAAGTATGTTTTAGTTCCAATGAACTGTAATTGTTACTGTATTAGGTTCATTTGGGATATTCTCACATATATTTGCTCTTGATTTGATCTTCTACAAAATATTTTAATTCCTAACATAAGGCTTAATAAAGTCACTTAAATCTTATTATATTTCTAATAAGAAAACTGAGAACCAATCTGATTAGGATCTTTTGATTGAAAATGGATCTCAAACCCAGCCAAGAAAAATTATCAGCATGTGTCTACCACCTCCACATTGCTGCATCCCTAATCTCCCTGTGATTTGAAGCCTTATGTGGGCTTTCTTAGAACTTTAAGGACAAGCTGATCTCATTCTTACCTCTTGCTGGAAGAAATATAGTTAACTTCTCATACTTAGAAGTAGAACAGCTCTAAGAATAGAATTGGAAGGCCAGCCACACTCTCCAGGGTCTTCTTAGTAATTTAAACTTTCAGTTCCAGAAGTTTCTAGAAGAGCACAGAGGTTCTGACTGGGTTCAGCCTGTTACCAGAATCTCTAGCCATGTGTCCCCAAAGCACCCTAAGAACAGTAACCAGGTGTCTAGAATGACTTATTGCTGTCAACTCTCAGGTTGTAGGAAACTGTGGTGGTTGTTTTTGCTTACCTAGCCTTCCCATCCCTCATACTCTTGGGTGCCTTGCAATCACCTCCTCTCTGTTCATGTGCTCGGTTGAGCCAACCAATCACAGCATTTTTACCTCAGTCCCTGTTCCTAAGAAGTATAAACCAAGGTGGTTAATCAGAGTGTTTCCAGGGTTGGATTAATGAACTCTTCCCTCTAGAGTAGGTAAATTTAGAATGAGAAGCTAAGCTACCAGTGGACAAACAAAGTTATTTGCTCAAGAGAAGATAATGCAAGACACAGGAAGCCCGAACTAGAGATGATAAAAGAGATAGCTATGGAAACAGTAGTTCTAAAGTTGTTCTACCAACAGATGTGCCAGATATGTAAACCAATAGCCTTTTCTCTGACTAGTTTAAATCAGGTTTCTGTCACTTAAAATCAAGTGCCTGTAGTTTATGCCTCCTCCAAGGCAGCTCCCACAGACTTTAGTACCATAGTCTGTCTTCATGTCCTGTGACCTATCATTTCCTGCTCCCTAGGAGTATATGTGTTTGAAGATAGGGCTCAGCACTGTCAAATGGCTTTTAAAATTACTCATCTTATATTTTCAAATTGTATATGTGTATTAAAATGACATGACTGGGCTTGATAGCTCATTCCCATAATCCCAGCACTTAGGAGGCTAAAGCAGGAGGATCACTGTGAGTTCAAGGCCAATTTGGGTTACATAGTGAATTGAAAGCTACCCTGAACTACATAATGAAGCCCTGTCTGACAAAACCAAACCAAACAAACAACAAAAAAATGCAACAGAAAAAGGTCACATGTACTGCATAAATATGTGTAACTGTGTATCAACTTAAAAAAAATGATCTCAGTAGCAAAACCCCAACATTTTCTAAAAATTACACTTTCACTTCTGAAGACAAAGCTTCAAAGGTGATGAGAGCTTGGAGTGAAGAAAACAACTGCTGACCCACATTATTATATGTAGAAAAAACTATCTTTCAAAACAGGTGAAACAATAAGAAATTTTCAAAACAAAAGAATTTGTAGGAGCAGAGGCCATGGCTCACTCCCTGGCGTGCCTTGCTGGCCCGCCCATGGGGCACACTGAGATAGCAATGGAGGCTGGGAGTGCTGGCACACATCTGTAATCCCAGCATTTAGGAGACTGAAAACAGGAGAATCACTACGAGTTTCATCTATGAAGTGAGACCCTGTAGACCCTGCCCTAAGTACAGGAAAAAAAGAAAAAGATGAACTGTAAGACACACACACCAAACAGAGCTCCTAAAAAAAATCTCAAAGATGTCCTTGAAAAAAGACCAAAAAGTCAAGAATGGAATAAATACACTAGGCAAGGTTAATAGTTAACCAGTATGGGTCTCAATTCCCCAGTCAAAAAACACAGATTCAGGTGAAGGACAGGAGAGGGAGTGGAGGAAAGAGATTTATCTATGTAAGCAAGATGATTTGGACAACTGTACTGTGCATTCCAGCTATGGAAAGGAGCAGTTATTACTTAATTTATTTGGTCTGTCTTAGTTACTTTTTACTCGTTGTTGGGACAAATACTCCACACCCAAAATGAAGGAAGGAAAGGCTTATTTAGCTTGCAGTTACTGGAGGGTTCAGTCCATATTCCACTGGCTCCAGGGCAAACAACAGCATTTCACAGAGATCGGAGCTCCTCCAAGTGGTGCGGCTGTGAAGGTCAAGCTCCTCTGAAGACAGGGACTTCTCCTTGGAAGAGGGGCAGGGTGGCAGGAAACCTTTCTCAAATTCTGGGCCCTGCCCACCTGCAGGGCTGGGTCGCCTGAGAACTGGGGGATCTGATTCAGCCAAGTTGACACAATGTATCAACTAACACAGTCTTCTTTTTTCAATTGTTCATACTTTTTGTCTCCTTAATTTCTTAGACATTTCTTTCTTTTTTTTCTTTCTTCTTCCGGCTTTACATGCCTATATCTGGAAATATGGTGGCGCATGCCTGTAATCCCAGCACTCGGGAGGCTGAGGCAGGAGGATTGTTGTGAGTTCGAGACCAGCCTGAGCTACAAAGTGAGCTTAAGGCCAGACTGAACTGCATAATGAGACCCTGTCTCAAAAAGACAAAAAAAAAAAAGAATAACTGATTGGAGGACAACACTGTGTATTACAACAAACACTGTGAAACTCATATTACTTTGTTAAGTGAAATTCTGTACCACTTATAATTTTTTCTGTTTTAATTCTAATTTGTATTCTTTTTTAAAAAAATTAAAAAAGAAATACACAGGTTGGCAGATTGGCTCAAAAACTAAAACCCAGCTGGGCATGATGGCACATGTGTGTAATCCCAGCACCTGAAGGCTAATGTAGGAGAAATTCAAGCAATATAAGGCCTGCCTTAGCCTACATGGTAAGTCCAAGGCCAGTTGAAACTATATTGTGATGCCTTGTAAGCATAAATTCAATCTCCAGTTCCACCAAACAACAACAACAACAACAACAAAAAACTATATTGTGAGATCCTGTCTCAAAACAAATAGGTAAACTTATAATCTCAGCATTTGGGGGGCTGGGACAAGAGGATCACTGTGAGTTCAAGGCCAGCCTGGACTGCAGAATGAGACCTTGTCTCAAAAAGACAAACAAACAAACAAACAAAAACATAATAAAACCTCCCCATACTAATATGGTATGTACAAGATACACATTAACCCAAAAAGACATTCATAGAATTAAAATTAAAGGATGGAAAACACTATTTCATTCACCAAGAAGCCAGAAAAAAAGTAGAAGTAACTTATTTTGTTTTATTTTCTTAAAGGCTTAAAATGTACTTTAATAAGTTGATGCTGCATTACTGCTCCATTTCACAGAAAAACTCCAAATTTAAGCTATCAGGGATAAATCAAACATGATACATCAGTAAAAAATGCACAACATAACTACCTAAGGTAGGAAAGACTAGGAGCTACTGTCAGATCTTCAGCATACAGCAGCCCTGTCCCCAAGATTGTACTAGGCTTATCAAGAAAAGCTGTGAACAGCAACATCATAAACACAAACGTGCAATTTCTGAGATGTCCTTACCTAAGGAAAAGACAGAGGCAAGGTAACCCAAGATTTTTTTAAAAGATATACTAAAATGAAAATCTCTAAGAGAAAAGTCTTTAGTACATGAAAGGGTAATTTATGGGATATAACAGAACCATACATATGCTGTCTGTGGCCTCTGTGGACATTTGCCTGAATTCTTACTTGGAAGCAAATGGACATTGGAGCTAAGATCACTGGGAGATGTTTAGTTTTTGTGGTGTATGTGGCAGTGTTTCTGGGTGTGAGGTGTGTAGAAAGCAAATCAAATATGATGGACAAAAAAAAAAACAGAATGCTCAAGATCAGTGAGACTCTAAGGAATCATTCTGTCATGATCCCCCCCAGCCCACAATAATTCATTATATTTGAAATTTCAGGAATGTTGTCACACAGAACCAAAAACAAACCACACAGAATTTGTTAAATATCACCCCTCCCTTGCCCCTTCCCCTAGCATACTCCATTAGCGTAGTACAGGCAGAGAAGATCTAACTATTGGGAGGAATGCCTGATACTTTTTTTTTTTTTTTTTTTTTGAAGAACCAGGGATTGAACTCAGGCCCTTATGCTTGCTAAGGAAGCACTTATTCCACTGAGCCATCTCCTCAGCCCCAACCATCTCCCTGGCCCCCTTAACACTTTTTTAAGGTAGAATTCTGGCTAGTCCAAAAGGGTTCCTTCTTCTAAAGGTTTCAGGAAACTAGACATTGCAACTTTATTAGTATTGGTGACATTTGTTTGGAGCAAATTCAGCTCCAGGAGGGGATCCACCAACTTCCCCAATTTCTTCTATCTTAGCAGCCTGGCCAAAGCATTCACTTGTTGGTGGCATCAATCCTAAAGTTCTATTGGGCATCATAGTGGCAGGTCCTGGAGGAGCTGGGATACCAGCTGGCACTGGAGCAGGGGGCATGGCGCCCCTGTTGTTTATGCCCATAGCACTTCCCATAGCCACCTGGCCCATCTGTATATCTTGTGCTCGTGCATCACGGAAGGTTCCCTTGAATCCTTCCTGCTATCACCTCATCATCTCTTCCTCTTGCTGCCATATTTCTTCATGGTGCCTACACTCCTCTTCCTGCCTGAGCTCCAGTTGCTTTTGTCTTTGGACCTCTTGGTTATGCATGTCTTCCATTGTCTCAAGTTCTTCTCTCATCTCATCAAATCCTGCCTCATCAGCATAATCTGGTACTCATAGTGAGCAGACTCCATCTCCATCTCCAGCTTCTCATGGGCTTCCTTGATGTTGTGGCCCACTTGATCCTGCTGCTGCTTCTCCATCTCAATAACTGCCTTCCAGAAAACGGTATATTCATATTTGAAGGAGCCAGGCTGTGCAAATAGAGGTGGCTGCTCTCACTCCTTGTGAAATTGATGGTTCTTTTTAACAAGCTTTTGTGGAAGTCCTTCTTCGTCATCTAATTGGTCCATAGGCTCCATCCACAGTCACAGGCCAAGGAAATGTGGTTAGTAGGGAAGACCCTTCACTGTCTAGAGCTTTCTGTACAGCTGGCTTCCCTGAGAACTCAATAATACCTTTTCCTGAGGGTCTTCCTTGATCATCCACAATGACTACAGCCCTTTCCACCTGACCAAACACTAGAAAAGCCTTCTTCCTCTTGTTCACTGGACACATACTGAGGAAAGTTTCTATCTGTAAGGCATGCACTGGGGCTGGGGAGATGGCTCAGTGGAATAAGCACTTCCCTGGCAAGCGCAAGGGGCTGAGTTTGATTTCCAGTTCCGCCAAGCAAACAAAAAAAAAAGTAATAAAAATAAATAAATAAAAGTTAAGCTTTAAAAAATATTGCTTTAAAAAAATATATTTCTTCTAAGGGAAAAATCTTCAGAACCATACTAAAAATACTGTGATCCTGTAAGGCATGCACCATGGCAAAACCATTGCACATGCAGTTGTTTTCCATGGAGAGGCATATTATCCAGCCCCCCCATGGCAATCTCTGCAAGCATGTTTCTAAGGGGGTAAAGCCAAAGCCTTTACCCTTATGAATGAAAACTTCTCCTGCTTTTCCATATTTCTCAAATAGTTTCCTTGTCTCTTCCTCAGTACTATCAGGGGGAAGACTGCCCACAAAGAGGCAACAATGTTGGATAAATATCTTCTCTCCTGGTTTTCTAAAATTCTTCAGGTCAATAGTCAAGCCTTCATTTTGGCTACTGGCCTGTTGTCCATTTGCAGGTACTGGTATTAATAGCAACAGCTGCTGCTGCTGCTGGTGGTAGTGGTGGTGATGTTGATGATGCTTCCTTGTAGCATGGCTGTACTTCTCCAAGTTAAAGGTCTTACTGCTGTACATTGTTATTCCCCCAACTTGATCGAAGGCAGCAAAGTGCCTCCAGTCCTAACTTCAACTTTGCCAATACCAACAGTCCTCTCCATGGAGTAACAACAATGCTACTCAGGCTCCACCATCCCAAGAAAAGAGCCAGGAGTAACTATTTTATTTTGAGACAAATTTGACATCAAGCCAAAACTGGTTAGAGGAAGCAAAGAACGTCACTACACATTGGTTAGGGTAACAATGCAACAGAAGATTATAACAAACATAGGCACACCTACCTTCACAAAACGAAGGCTACTGGACATGGAAGATTGGATAAATATCAGCAGTTACTGGGGGGATATCAATATGCCACTATCACAAATACACTGATCAATTAGATTTAAAGATTAATAAAGAAGTATCAGTTGAGAAACACCTTTGAACAAAGGGACTTAATAGATATGTACAAAATGTATAACCTCAAAACAACAGAATACACATTCTTCTGAGCAGCATGTATACCTTTCTGTCGCGCGCAACCTCGCCAGCAAGGAAGACACGACACCCAGCTCTTCTTTCCACGGTTTATTCAGGACCCCTATACAATCTTCTTTTGCCTGCTAGCTAGCCTCCCTGCTTCTTTGCTAGCCTTCCTGCTTTTCCGAGGGAAAGCCCGCTCATGGCTTTGAACCAGTGGGCGTCCAACCCCGGAGTGCTACGTGGGCACAGCCGATAGGTCCAGGTACACGGAAGCAATGCCCTAGTCTTAGCCTTAGCCAAATGAGAAGTTGTTTGCTACGGAGAGCACTCACCCCCAGGTGGGGGTGGAAGGCGGAAGCCAGTGCCGCCTTTAAGGTGCGGTTGTGTGCAGCTCTCCACAGTAAGTTGTTTGTTATGGAGAGCACTCACCCCCAAGCGGGGGTGGAAGGCGAAAGCCAGCACCATCTTTCAGGTGCGGCTATTCGCAGCTCTCTACACCTCTCAACCACATCCATATCCATTCTTTTTTTTTTTTTTTTGTCTTTTTGAGACAGGGTCTCACTATGCAGTTCAGGCTGGCCTTAAGCTCACTTTGTAGCTCAGGCTGGTCTCGAACTCACAACAATCCTCCTGCCTCAGCCTCCCGAGTGCTGGGATTCACATCCATTCTGAAGAGTATCAGAATGTCTCTCGCTGAACAGCTCGTTTGGAACACGTCTGTAGATTGCTGATCACTCTACTCACTCTTCTGTCCACTTGGAACAGAGCAAGTGAGGAATAAGTGCTTCCCTGGCAAGCACAAGGGTCTGAGTTCAATCCCTGGTTCCAAAACAAACAAAAAACAGAGCAAATGAGGCAGGTAAACACACACTGAAGTAAATGCAAAAGAATCAAAAGTATCCCATGCATATTGTCAGATCATAGTGGAATGAAACTAGAAATTAATGGTAAAAACCCAGAGAAATTATATAAATACAGGAAAATCAAACAGTCAAGACTTGAATAATCAACGGGTCACAAAAAAAAATCAAGAGAAAACAGTTCCTAGCATAAATGATGACACCAGAGTACATATTGGGACTTACAAGATACAGTGCAGAAGTCATAAGAGGGAAGGTGATTGTTGTGAATGCCTACAATAGAAGTAATCTAATCATGTGCGTGAAAGTCCTAAGAAAACAAAAACAGTCCAAATCCAAACCGAGTTGGAGGGAGGGCAGAGTCTTGCCCTATATCCCTAAGTATCCCCATCCATACCTCTAAAGTCTTAGACATGTAGAAATGTACGTTATTCATTTGCTGATAAATTAACTATGATCTGATTAACTTGCTTATTTTTGAATAAGGTTTTAAAAGATAATTTGCCACTGGGCAGCATCAGAGGCTATTCCTGAAGCTGAGATAGGGAACCTAACTCATTGTAATCATAGAATGGATTAGCAGGTTCACTACCCCATCCAGGACTTGTTTACTGTTGTAGGAGGCCAGGGATGGTGGGAAGAATCACCAGAGGAGGAGGTCCTGAAAAAGAAGGCATTTTGTCAAGTGATATGTTTGAATTCTGGCACTGGTGCCATCCTGAAAGAATTTTGAGGATGTGATTGTAATAGTCTTGGGAACAGTTTATTGGGCAGAACTTTTGATAAACATGCAAGAACTTCAGATACACTCAGAGAAATGAGGTATATTCTTTATGGGAGCAGGTAACATTTATTTTTCTAGTGAAGAGGTGGAAACCCTGGGAAGTGGTGCCCTCTGGGGTATTAGCCCATTCCACCCACAGGTCTACCAGTATGAAGTCATTTTAAGATAGACAACTTGGGGGCTGGAAGATGGCTCAGTGGAATAAGCACTTCCCTTGCAAGTGCAAAGGCCTGAGTTCAATCCCTGGTTCCACAAAAAAAAAAAAAAAAAGATAGACAACTGGCTTGAGGAGATAGCTCAGTGGCATAAACACCTGCCTGACAAGCACAAGGTCCTGAATTAGATCCCTAGTAAAGCTGGATGACTTAAGCATTGTTTGGATTCTCTCAACCTGCTTATTTATCATTGGAGCAGTTTCCTGTTTCTTACTCTCTCAATTAATCTAATTTATGGACCTTCTGTATTCCTGCGAAATTTTGTGTGTGACGAGTCAGGAAGAAAGAGACCTAACTGTAAACGAAGGAATGCTGGTAGGAATCACCTTGGGTAACTTGAGTTGAGTTCTGGAAATTGCAATCTTTTTGAAAATATAATTTTTAATTATGATTTTCTTCTACCTATCTTTTATTTCTTCTGTTACCTCAATAACCATTTAAGTTTTCCACTTGTAACTGCATTTTATAAACAGCCCCTACTCCCCTTCCCTCCACTCCAATTTTAGAAAGAATTTCACTATGTAGCAGCCTTGTCTCTGACATTCTACTTTCCTGCCTCAGCCTCCCAGGGACTAGAATTACAGGCATTCACCCTCACCCAGCTCATCCCTAACTTTTACTGTGTTGAATCATGATGTTTCACCATACCAGTGGTTCTCAACTTTGTGCATTAGAGACACCTGGAAATTTCTTTTTTTTTTAGTTTTGAGTTTTATTGTCACTCCACTCAAGCCTTGACAGCAAACTTGTGCAGAGGGTAGAGCCGCTCCTTCCACTGCTGCTTCTTGGCTTATTGAGCCGGCGGCGCATGGCTCGCGTCTTCTTGGGCCGCAGGTCCAGGGGCTTGTACTTCTTGCCCTTGTAATATTTCCTGAGGTTTTCTTTCTGGGTCTGGTTGATGACAGTGAGAACACGGGCAGTGGATCTGCGGACAACTCGGATCTTGGAGAGCTTGGACGCCACACCGCCTGTCACTTTAGCGACGCGCAGCTGTGACAGCTCCACCTTCAGGTGGTCTAGCTGTTTCAACACCTCTTCTTTCTTCTTGCCACAAGGATCCCGAGCCTTAATCTTGGCCACAGCTGCAAAAGAAGCCACCGACCGACACCTGGAAATTTCTGTTCATTCTACAATTTAACACAGGAATTACAAGAAAATACTGAATTAGATCCCACATTACAAATAACTATTATTAAATCAAAAAAGACCTTCTTGGTGAGAATCCAAGATGGACAACAATTGTTTTTAGAGTTCCTATCAAAATGTGGCCTATGTACCAGCAATGTGCTTATCATCCGTTAACAAATGCAGGATCTGGTGGGGATGTAATTCAGTGAAACAGCACATGTTCAGGATGCTTGAAGCTCAGAGTTTCATTCTCAGTACCAAAACCAAACAAGAAGATGAATCATGGCCCCAAGTTCTGAATTAGAACCTGCATTTTAACAAGTCCCAAATGACATAGATATGCTCATTAAAATTTGAGAAGCACTCCATCCTCCCATTTCACCTCTTTTGATTACTTTGCATATTCTTGACTTCCTGTCAAGTTGCAAAAGAAGGAACTGGCATATTACAGCTTTGCAGAAAAACTAGGATCAATGGAATGCATTATTCCCCAAATATCTACTCAGATGTGGAGCCAGTGTCTATGGTTGTGCAGACTGTGTACCACAAAGGCAGGATCTAAGGAAATGTCTCTTACACTGTAGACATTTTGTAATTGTATTTTTGTTGCTATAATTTTATAACAGAAATATAACAAAATCAATATACATAAATTTCAATCAACTGGAAATAAAAGGTCCCGAGGAAAAGAATACTTTGCTTTTAATCCAAAGGTATACTTTAGGCTTGATGTCATCTTACTCAGAAATAGAATCTAAGGGCACAGTAAATCAGAGAGGAGAGGTGATTATTTATTTTTTTAATATGTTTTATTACTTCAATGCAAAGTATAATGGAGTAGTTCTTAGTACATGTGGCAGATGTCATTCCCATTGCATAACATATAACCCATAATTGTAATGCTCAATATTGTGATAAAGCCTCTGTTTTATTTTCCCTCCATAAAGGTCACTATGAATCTGGAAATACAATCCTTAATTGCAATACTTTTTATAGGCAAAGCCCATCAATATTCAAGCTTTAGACTTTAAAGCATAATTCAAAAATACATGTTTTAGCAAAAGTAAATGGAAAACAGTTCTCTTCTCTTACTATTTCATAATTCCTGTTACCCAGCTTATTGGATGTAGACATTGTAGTCTCAGTAAACATTTTCATTTGTATTTTTCTTTTATACATCTGTCTGTTCTTAGGAAGAAATGGGCTTCTTTTCTAATGAGAAACTCTGACATTGCTAATTTTGGAGTAAAGAAGCAAAAATTTAGAACAGGGAAGCGCATACTAGCATGATTTATTGCACTATGCCTGGCCAAAGCCAATGCTGCCCAGGTCCTGTGACAGAGCTTTGAGGACACAAGAACAACATGCCCTGCACCCAGCCGATGACAGCACAGCCCAGATGCCAGGCTAGCAATGGGGAACCGCACCCACACCCCAGGGTAATTCAGATGCCTAGCTTGACCTTACCTCAGAGCCATGAGGGCCCACAAATAGTTGGGAGTAACACTCCCAACCAATGTTGAGGCCTACCTGAGCCCCATGGCCAAACCAGGAAGATGCAGGAGCCACATGCACCACCAATAGTCTTTGAGTTCCCCACAGCGCAGGGCAAGAGATGGAAACCAATAGATGCACCTGATCAAAGCAGATACTGGCACCCAGGAGAAGACTCTACTTCAGAGCTAAAATGATACCCTGTCCCAGAGATTGGGTGAGAAACATCAGAAGATAGACTTGCAGAGGTGAGAGCTAAGTAGGGATGCCCATGGGTACTGGGAGGACTGATCACAAGACTTGTTTACTGTTAGGAGGCCAGGGATGGTGGGAAGAATCACCAAAGGGGGAGGTCCTGAAAAAGAAGGCATTTCATCAAGGGACATATTTGAATTCTGGCACTGGTTCCTGCATACAGCAGAAATTAGTGGTTTAAAGTACCAAAAGTCAATGTGAGTAGTCTAATTGTCTTCACTAAAAACATAGTCCACTTTGTTTCAGTTAAGGGCTGGTCAAGAGTGATTCCTAGAGTTTGAGACTATCAGGAGGATTTTGATATCACTGTTGCTGAATTTGCTACTATGGCCAAGGTAACATAGTAGTGGCTGGAAATTGGTTTCCTTTCTATGCCAATATCTAGATTGCCTAGGAATGACAGACACAGTGTGGCTTACTCCCAAAATATGAGGCAGTGAACCAGAGAACTTGCAAGCCCAGCATAAAATATTTTTAGAAAAGAAAGACAGAGAGAGAGAGAGTGTGCAAAACACCAAAGGACCTGTCAAGACACCTAACTCCCCCCAAACTGCTCCAACAGGCACTGAGGGGGAAGAAATCATAAGCTACATAGAAGATTGGTCTAAAAGGGAATCAATGGAGGTAAAACAGTTTAATAATGTGCTTGGCCAATTTAAAGATGATGTAACTTGTCAGATGATGATGCTAATGAAATAAATGATCGAAAAGTCTAGAGGGGACACAAATTAACAGCTAGTGGAGCTAAAGAAAGAGATGCAAAACATGAATGTCAAAGAAAAGAATAGGAGTCCAAAAAGTTCCAATTAGACATCTAGGGGCTTAAAAATATTCTTGGAATTACATGTGTCAGAAATAACCAATGTGAAAAAGTATACTGTTAGAGCTAGAGGACCAGGCCCTGGTCAGTGATCAGTGCATGAGAGATACCTGAAAAACAAGGAAACATGAAAAGTAGATTTTACAGCTCCTATTAATTAAAGTTAGTGAAAGATCAGAAGATAGCACAAAGGGCATAAAAACTGTTTACATGAATAACAGCAGATAAGTGAAGCAGAACTGTTCTTTCTGATAAAAGAAATCTAAATCCACTCTACCACTCCATGGAACATAATAATTAAAATAGCATGAATACAACATAAGAACATACAATATAAAAGCAGCTGAAGAAAAACAATGAATTACCTATAAAGGAAAACCTGTCAGAATTATAACAGATTCAATATAAACTTTAAAGTCAAGGAGAGCTTAGAATGAAGTGAAAGAGAGCTTAGAATAAAGAAAATAATGTTCAGCCGGGTGTGGGGGCACATGCCTGTAATCCCAGCACTTGGGGAGGCTGAGGCAGGAGGATTGTTGTGAGTTTGAGACCAGCCTGAGCTACAAAGTGAGCTTAAGGCCGGCCTGAACTGCATAGTGAGACCCTGTTTCAAAAAGACAAAAAACAAAAGAAAGAAAATAATGTTGTTGTCAGACTGTTATATCCTGCAAAATTATATTTCAAAATTCATGAAGAGATAAAATACTACTATGAAAAAGAAAATCTAAAGAAATCCATGAACATCATACCATCACTCCAAAAATTCTCCACAATATCCTAAAAGGAGACAATGAAGCTAACAATGCCAAAATGTTCCATAAAATGAATAAATCAGGGGCTGGGGAAATGGCTCAGTGGAACAAGCACTTCCCTGGAAAGTGCAAGGACCTGAGTTCAATCCCTGGTTCAGCCAAAAAAAAAAAAAAAATTAATACATCAGGTAGGGCTGGCAATTAGAAGGGAGGAAAAGGGAAAGGACGTCAGGGAGATTGTTCAGTAGAATAAGTGCTTCCCTGGCAAGCACAAGGGCCTGAGTTTAATCCCTAGAGCTGAAAAAAAAAAAAAAAAAAAAAAAGGAGAGTGGGGAAGACAACAGAAAATAAGTATAATAAAAGGAATAAAAGATCAATACTCAACCATTACAACTACCAATGTAATTGGGCAGTACTCACCAATCAAAAAACACAGGTTAGCAGAATGGATCAAGAAATAAAATTCAACATGCTCTATACAAGCAATACATTTAACACAAGACTAAAACTCAAAGAATGCAAAATATTCCATGCAAAAGGAACCTCCAATGTGCCATAATAGCTGTTCTATTTTCTTTTTTTACAAGTAGCTATTCTATTTTCAGATCAAGTGGATTTCAAGCAAAGGTGACCAAAAGAGGTCTTGAAGAAGAACATTACATATAGGTCAACAGGATTATTCAACAAGAAGAGATAACAATTACAAGCATATATACATCAAGCCACAGTACACCCAACTTCCTAAAACAATCTGTAATGAATATAAAAAATCATAGAAACATCTGTACAATTAAAGTGGGGTGTCGCAATATCCCACTGTCACAAATAAACAGACCAGCTACACAAAAAAGTCAATAAGGAAATGTCAGAGTTGAACCAAATCTTCAAACAAATAAACTTAACAGATACATACAGAGTTCTACCCAACAAGAACAGAATACACATTCTTTTCAGCCTCAAATGGTACTTCCTACAAAATCACATATTAGCTAATAAAGCATGCCTAAGTAAATATAAAGAACTGAAATTTTACTTGTGCCTTATATCACAGTGCAATGAAATTATAAATTAACAGCAGAAGAAATCACAGAACCATGCAAACCTCAGAAAATTGTATAGTCAGTTCATTATAGAGGAAATCAAGAAAGAAATAAGATAATTACTAGAATTAAATGACAATGACAGTACAATATACCAAAATTTATGGGACATATGGAAGGCTTATGAAGGAAGTTTACGATGATGAATGTCCACATCAAAATAATAGAGTGAGCTCAAATAAAAGTTAATGATGTATCTCAAAGTTTTAAAAGACAATAATGGAAACTTAGAGTTTGTGCAAGGAATGAAGTTTAAAAGATCAGAACAGCAATCAATAACATTAAGACAAAAACAAAATAAAAAACAAAAACAAAGAATTACAAAGAATGAACCAAAAAGCTGATTCTTTGAAGCAAAGTAAACAAACCTTTAACCAGTCTTACCAAGAAAAGACAAATTAATGTAATAAGAATGAAAAATATGAAATAGCAATGCATACTACCAAACTCCAGAAAATTATTAGCATCTTTACAAACATTACATACTAATAATTAGAGAACTCAGAAGAAATGAAGAGATTGCTATATACATATGTATTCCTAAAAC
Source organism: Ctenomys sociabilis (assembly GCA_004027165.1). Classification (NCBI taxonomy): domain Eukaryota; kingdom Metazoa; phylum Chordata; class Mammalia; order Rodentia; family Ctenomyidae; genus Ctenomys; species Ctenomys sociabilis. Next base: position 25,005 of record PVKA01006053.1, on the reverse strand, counting down.
TGAACCAAAAAGACTTAAAAATCTTGAACAGTGTAATGACAGGCAGTGAAACAGAACTAGCAACAAACAAACAAACAAAAACTACCAGCTAATAAAAGCCCAGGAGGTAACAGACTCACAGTAAAATTCTACAAAAGTTTCAGTGAAGAGCTAGCACAATTCTCCTCAAATTTCTTAGTAAAAGTGAGAGTGAAGGAGTACTCCCAAAGTCATTGTCAGAAATCAACACTATCTTGATTGTAATACCAGAGCAAAAGAGACCTATAGGCCAATTTCTCTAATGCACATAGATGAAAAAACTCTTAACAAGATACTGACAAGAAAAATGTGATGAATCATCAAAAAGATAATAGACCATAGCCAAGTACATGTCATCCCAGGGATGCAGAGATGGTTCAATCCATCTAAATCAATAAATGTAACTCATATAAACAGACACAAGAACAAAAATAGCATGATCATCTCAATAAATGCAGAAAAATCATTTGATCAAATCCCAAATCAATTCATAACAAAAACCCTGAAGAAAATAGGTATGAAGATCTTTATTGCACCATGATAAAGTATATGCATGACCACTTACTTTCAACAGTATGGAAAAAATGAAAGCCTTCCCTCTAAAATCAGGAACAGAGAAAGGATATCTGTTATGACTCCTGTTCAACATAGTTCTCAAAACATTAACCAGAGCAATTAGGTATGAGAAAGAATAAAAGGGAAACATATAGGAAAAGACAAAGCCAAAATACCATTATTTGCATATGACATAATATTTTACTTTCAACACCTTAAAAAGATTCTGAGGGTAGAATTGATAATCAAATTCAGCAATGCAGCAAGATATAAAACAAACAAAAATCAATAATATTCCTATACAATAAAAATGCACTCACTGAAAAAAATTAGGAAAACAATACCCATTCACCATAGCACCAAAAAATTAAATAGGTATTAATCTGACTAAGAAAAGACCTTGAAAATGAAAATTACATCATTCTGAGAAAGGTAATTGAGGATGACATCAGAAAATTGGAGAGTAGGGGCCAGGGAGATGGCTCAGTAGAATAAGTGCTTCCCTGTCAAGCGCAAGGGCCCAAGTTCAATCTCTGGTTCTGCAAAAAAGAAAAGAAAATAAAATTGGAGGGTTTGTCCTGTTTCTCTTAGGCAAAACCAACATAATCCAAATGTTTATATGTCCAAAACTGATTTACAGATTCAGTGCAATCTTGGTAAAAATACAATGTCATTGCTCACAGAGGTGAGAAAACAAGCCTGAAATTTACATGAACTAAAAAGAGCCCTTGAATAGCTAATGCAATCTTGGGTAGCCAAAGCAAAGCAGGTAACATCCCAATCGCAGACTTGAAGTTATACTATCATGCTGCAATAATTAAAACAGCATAATTAAATAACTACGCTGGCACAGAAACAAATATGGAAGAGAACAGAAGAAGCAGAAAGAACCATAGAAACATGTACTTTGGAAAATGAAGCAGAAGTATACACAGTAGGAAATATAGCCTCTTTAATAAATGGTGCTAAGAAAATTGGATAGTCACATGTAGATGAGTAAGTCTAGATCCATATTTCTCATCATGTACTAAATTAAAATCAAAACCAATCATGTATCTAAATGTTAAAAACACTTAAGCTGCTGAAATATAAAAGAAATAGGCAAGGACTTTCTGTACAGAACTCTAGTGGCACAAGAGGTTATACTAAGAATCCACAAATAGGATTATATCAAATTAAAAAGCTACACAGCAAAAGAAACAATCAATGGAGTGGAGAGATAATCTATGGGTTGGTGACAAAACTGTCAGTTATTCCACAAACAGAGAACTAACATCAAGAACATTTAAAAAGTAAAAAAGTTAGACCCTTAAAATAAAAGACAGTCAAATAATGGGCAACCAAAATGAGAAGGCATTTCTCCGAAGAAGTACAAATGGTCTATAAATACATGAAAAAAATGCTCATCATCTCTGGTCATCAGAGAAATGCAAATTAAGACTACAATGATATACCATTTTACCCCAGAAAGAATGGCTATTGTAAAAAAAAAAAAAAAAAAAAAAAAAAAAAAAAAAAAAAAAAAAAAAAAAAAAAAAAAAAAAAAAAAAAAAAAAAAAAAAAAAAAAAAAAAAAAAAAAAAAAAAAAAAAAAAAAAAAAAAAAAAAAAAAAAAAAAAAAAAAAAAACTAATAATATGTGGAGCAAAAGGAACTCTTCTTCCCTGTTTGTGGAAATGTACACTAGTACAACTACCATGGAATTGAGTATGGACAGTCCTCAAAAATACTAAAAGTAGACATCCCATTTTGCAATGGCAAACAGAAACACTTAACCACCACTCAGGATTTGGAGTCAAGTGAATTTAATGTCAACAGGCCTAACTGAGATTTGTTTCTCAAAATATTAGGCTTCTGTCTCATATCCCTATATTTCTGAAGGCTCAGAGAGTGAGGTTTTTAATGTGTTCCAAAAGGGAAGTACAGAGGCAGGGTGGCTTGTCATTTGGGGATTGCTTTGTTCGCTGTGCATCATAAGGACTAGCCCCAAATCACAGTGGCTAGCCATCTCTGGTCACTATTTCTAACACTTATTATCAATTTCCTGCAGGCATCCAGTCTGCTCTATGATCCCTTGCCGAGGATGTTATCAGCTCGCACTGTGAAAATTTAACACTTTGGTGAATATCTGGAGGCAGTAGAGATAGTTTGTGTTCACAAAGTTATTTAGGCACATTCTTTAGCCTGTTTGTAGCCCTCAATAACTGTGAGAAGTTTCAATGGTTGGAGATCACGTAGAGTGAAACTAAACTTAGTGAGACCTCTGAGTCTGTATTAATCCAGTCTTCCTATTGTTGTTGGGGTTTTTTTTTTTTGGCTCCAATTACAATGTATAATAATCTCCAGTTTGCTTTTTTTCCTGTTGGTTTTTGTATCCCAGCTTGCTGGAATTCACAAGAGACAACAGTTCTCCTTGGGCTCTGTTTATTGCTCTTTGCTTCCTCGAAACATTAGGCTTCTGTCTCATATCCCTATATTTCTGTAGGAGATTAACTGAACAACAAAGGGGGGGATTTTCTGCTACATTTCCCCTTCCCTTTTAGTTTCCCCAGTACATATTTCATGGACATGTTACACATGATCTTTTGAGACAAGGCCCAACTAGAAGCAGCAACCATAGAGCTGTCAGTGGTTGGTAACAATGACTGTGTGCTGATGTCCTGATAGAGACCACCACTGTAGCAGTACGCTTTGCCTCCGCTCACCCCAATGCATGGGCACCACTGTCCCTCCAGTGCTGCAGTGGCTGCTTTGCTCAGGTCACTGACCTTGCTTTGATGCACTGTTGACTCAGATGCTCTCCTCTGACTACCAACCATTCGGTTGGACCGGTCCACCCCAGATCTGGACTTTCTGATGTCTCGTGGTTACTACTCTGTAAGTTCAGTGTGTTAGGTACTTTTCACTCATTGCTGGGACAAATACCCAACACTCAAAATGAAGAAAGGAAAGGTTTATTTAGCTCACAGTTACTGGAGGTTTCAGTCTATACTCGGCTGGCTCCAAGACACAGCAGCACATGGCAGAGAGCAGCAGTTCATGGTGGTGGCAAAGAGCAAAAGGAGCCAAGGGAGGAGTAGCAGCAACAATGCAATAGAAAGAGGAAGTCTGTCTCTCTGTCTCTCTTACATTACATTCAGGCTGTCTACCTCAGGCTGCGTGTAGCACTCACACCCATAATCCCAGCAGTAACAAAACCCATAATCTTAGTGGATCATGAGTTAATCTCAAACTCTAGAAGTCCTCACTCCATGACTGTGAGGCTTTGGGGGAGACAGCTAGACACACACATGTTCGCATCAGGGAGCTTCAGTTACATGCTTCTGCCCACATGTATGCCTCACTTCTTGATGCAGTGGTTGACAGTACACTCGGATCCACCTGGGAATGCTCTGTGACCTACAGGGAGTGCCTCTGTGCAGGGGTCTTCCACTCACCTGACTGGGATTGCAAGCCCTCTCCACACTGCTGATCCCACACACCTACTAAGGAGGATAAGCTTGAGACATTTTTAAGCAAATGCATTCACCTTGAGAATATAATTTTAAGTAAAATAAATTGGACACATGTGTTTAAATATCGTGTTGCTTCTCTTCTGTGAGAAATAGGAAAGATAAAGAAAACCAAAGTGCATGACAGATTTGGGAAGGTAGGAGGAAAACGTTCAAGTGAGAAGGGGACTAGGAAATGGAGGAGGGGAGAGCAGGGAGGGACTAGGGAATGAAAGGGAACAGTAGAAACAAACTTTTGTAAAAGACAGGGAAGGAAATTGAAGGAAAGAGGGAAATGGAAAAAACAATTAAGATATATCATGTACCAGTTTTAATTTCCTATGGTGAATGTGATTATTATGTATGTAAAATGTGTACTAATAAAGTTGTTTTTAAAACAAGTAGAAAGAAGAGGAAAAGGAGGAGAATGGTGAGGATACAGTATATGCAAAAATTAGACTAGGGACTATTTTTCCTTCCTAAGAGTTTTCCAAGGAAAAATACTCTGGTTACATCCAAGCACGGAATATATAATGCAATATAAAAATCCAGTAATATAATGTCTCATGTTCTTTTAGTGACATTAGGAAAATCATTCTCAGACCCTTACATTCCTCCCCTATAGAATGTTAAATGAAATTGTTTCTATAGTCTATCTCCAAGTTTGATCAAGTTCAAATGGGATAATATTTGGAAAGGAATATTGAAATCTCTAAAGTGAAACATTAGCACAAATGTTATATAGCATTATGGTAGCAGAAAAAAAGTGAGCTACTCTTAACTGAAAAAAATTCACAGCTGGTTACTTTGGGGGGACCCCCTGAGTTAGTATTGTATATTATAAGGCAAGAGTAAATGGAGACTGGTCTTGATTGAAAACCAACAGGGTGTTAAAAAGCAGTATAAGGCTGTTATCTGGTAGGATAAATGGAAAGCAACCAAAAAGAATAAAATGTTTATTGTAATGGAGAAAAAAAAAAGAAAGCATTGTCAAACCAAAGGGGAAATGTTGCTAGAGAAAACAAGGACAAAGGTGAAAAGGAAGAAATGATGGTAACTGAGTAGAGAATGAAAATTAGCTTCTGTACATATTGATCAGTAACCAAATTTATCTGAAGAGGACTGAACTGGAAAAAGAAAAAACTACATGTTACTGGTTGTGCTTTTGTGGCTTAGTCAGTAGGGAGGTGTCTAGGGTTGTTCCGTGTGTCGCTGCCCCATTTTATGTGCATCACCCTTCAATGAGTTCTCCCCATTTTAGTTTTCTAAGATTGAGAAGCTTGTTTTGTAAATTATTTGTGTCTCATTTGGCTTTTGTTACATCCTTAAACTTCATTGTTCAATTTTTGTATTGTTGGGGTGTCTGTATGGTTTCTTCGTATACTTTGAAACCTGTTTTTGAAAAACAAAACTTGGGCTTGATAGTCACTAGGGGGCAGCTTGTATAAGCATGCAACTCTCCAAAGAATTGTCAGCAGCTGCCTGCTTTTCTTTCATGTACTGTTAGCTTTCCTGGAAGATAGTTATTTATTTTCGTGGAACCAGGGATTGAACTCAGGCCCTTGCGCTTGCCAGGGAAGCGCTTACTCTCCTGAACCATCTCCCTGGCCCCCCTGGAAGATTTTTAAGAGCTTGAGGTATAATTGAATTTAATTAGACTTTCAGATAGAGAGTTGTTTTATGGTGGTTTTTTTTTTTTTAATAATAAAACATATGTGTCTGGTGTAAAAATATCATTGTTCTCTGTAAGTATTCAATACATGAATATCCACATTTTATTTTCTCAAATATCTATGCAATTGCTCTGATCCTAAATATAGGTTTTTACCTTTCATTTTACATGCATTTGTAACAAAATAAATTACTATACATAGAGCATAAGGGATTTGTTTATTCAGTTAAATTAGCTGAAGTCATTGTTGATTTCATACTAAAATTCATTTCCCAAAGTTCCTTAGCTTTATGAACTCTTAGCAGTCCTTCAGTTCTGTCATCATCCGTTCCCTCCTGTCTCAATTTTGTGTCTATAGTGTTCCAAAACAATTCATATGAAAGCTGAAGGGACATGGTAGACTTTTCATCGTCTCAGTCCCCACAATGGACCTGGGTGCCTAAGCACACAGAACAGACATTGTAGCTCACAAATTTTCCCAACTCGTCATAAGGGATAGCTCTGTCGCTGCAAGAGGAGCATTGCGCTGGGGATAGGCCTGGTATGTTCGCCAGCAAGTTGACACACTGAGAAGGGCTCTAAAATCAATATTTGCTGATCTCAGAAGAGTTTTTAAAGGTTTTTTGTTTCGTTTTGTTTTTACATGATGTCATCAAAGGGAAATAGTCACAGTTCCGTATTCTTTAGCAAAGGCTCTCTCTCCCCACAAGACAGTTCCCTATCTGAAATGTATTTCATTGAACACATTCATTTTACAAGGCATGGCTTTATTCCACTTCTGTGGCTTCTTGGTTGGCCCCACTCGAAGTAGTAGCTGTTTGTTTAAGCAGCTAAGCAGCACCTGTTGCAGTTCTCTTTTAGATTGTCATCAGCAGCAACAGAGGGAGAAATGTGTTTGAGGGCCTTGACCTAGGACTGCTGATACACTGCTCAGAGGTCAAATGACAGGAAAAAAAAAAAAAAACTACAGACAAAATATATGCACTACAGTGCTCGCTTCAGCAGCACACATACTAAAATTGGAATGACACAGAGATGGTCCCTGTGCAAGGATGACACTCAAATTCATGAAGCATTTCATATTTTTTACTATTATGGACTACTGGACTATTTGGGAATATTTTGCTGAATTCACGTACCTATAATATTTATTGACAAAACTAAACATAAAAGAGGATACAAATGAATGATCATTTTGTATCTGTAGATTCAAAATAGTTAAGACAGGTATACAGCTACATTCTCTTAATTCAGTGAGTAGAGGGATCTGTTCTAATAGTGTTTGTAAATAGAATATCATGTCTGTATCTTGTACAACAATTAACCACTAAGAAGACAATATGCAATGTATTGATTATTGAAACTGTCCTACTAATTTGATTTGAAACCTGTCTCATTGCTATTTGTTTCTCAATAAAATTATGAGAAAAAATATATGCACTATAATTATAGGATGGTTAAAGCCCAGTGATGGACTAGGACCATGAGGCATGGTGCCTGTGGCTTTTATTAGGTGCGCAGCTCGATTAGGGGTATGCTGGTGGGCAGCAAGAAGTCATGAGGATGGGGGGATGTGCGGGTGGGCTGCAGGAAGTGGTGGAGATGAACTGTGACATGGTCAATGTTTAAGAACTGAGGAACAATGCATTTTTGGAAAAGCACACCGGAACACACCAAGGTTAACTAGTGATCTACTTGTCTGCTAACTGTGACTACTGAACTAGAAGGAATTTGCACGAGCCCAAGTCCTCAGCTGCCATGTTATATTGCTTTGAGGTACCAGAATTTCAGACTATTTGCTGGTCTCAGGCCTGTCCATTCACTTAAAAATTAATCTGCCCATAAGTCAGCAGGGAGTCTCACCGTAAGTAATGTAGGCCTAGGACAGACTCTTAATTTGTTTTTGTGCCAAGTTATTAATTATTGCTTGCTCAGTACTGCATCAAGCTATTCCTCAGCAGTGAAGTAACATTAAGTTTGCCTCTTCCTGTGTATTATTAAGTTCTCTGAGTACAGAAATGCGTTTTAATGGGTCTTTGCCAACCCTGTCAGTGCCTAGCCTGTGCCTTTCACATGGCTTGTGTTATTAAAAGATGACTTAGTTGATTCAATTCAGTAATCTTGCTATTTTAGTAGCCTAGGTTTGCCTTTGCACAAGGACTAAAAGTGAGGTAAAGAATGAGTAAGAGCATAAAAATCGATCCTAAGAGAAAGAGGCAAGGAACCAGGTTACAGTTAATAGAAAATTCAAAATACTTTTGTGTTTCCAAAACGGGGTCTGGCTATGTAGTAGAGACTGGCTTTGAGTTTGAGGCCAGTCTGGGCTACATACTCTGTTCAAGGTGAAGCTGAACTACATAAGCATGCCCTATATTAAAAAATAAATAACTGGTACATAAACTAAATATATGCACCCCGAAGAGTTTTCAGTACAGCTTTATTTATATAGAGTTAGGGACAGCCTAACAGTCCAGTATCAGGAGAAGGTGTAAACAAATTATGAAATGAATGTTTGCTGAAATGTTTATTTGAAATTTATTATCATTTGGCAGTGCTATGGAACATAGTCAGGGCCTTGAGTATTTTGGTGAACACTCAACCACTGAGCTAAATTCTCAGCCCTAACAAATTATTTTAAATGATGTTCTAGGGTGCTGGATATGGTGGCACACTCCTGTAATCTCAAAAGTTGGGAAGCCATGACAGGAGGTTTACGGAGTCAAGGCCAGTCTGATCTACAGAGCAAAATTCTTTCCCAAAATGACAAACAAAACAAAACAGTATGTTTTATTTTCAACTGATTGCTTTAATTTTATTTTTAAAACAACATACAAAAAACCGATCTTTTTCTATGTTTAGTTCTATGAGTTTTATTTATTTATTTATTTTGTATTTTAGGGAAGGGTCTATAGGATGTTCAGGGTCTTACTACTAGATCTGACTCATAATGATCCGCTTGTTTACAGCTTCCCAAGAGCTGGGATTACAGGTGCACGCTACCATATCCAGTTTTAATTGCCTTCTCAGTGCACCCTGGGAATGGGGCAAGCATGGAAGGCTGGGGGATCAAATCCCTAGCCCCTGATCCTGCTTGCAGGGGCTTTAATCTGCTTAGCTATTTGGCCAGTCCCTGAATTTCAGTACTTTTATAGATTTTCACATCCACCAAGAATATTAAAAAGGCTTCATGTTATTTATTTATTTGTGATCACACAAGATATCCCATTTTAGTCATGATAAACCATGCTCTGTTTTTGCCTTTTCAGAAGTGTTATACAATTGGAAATATGTAGCATGAAATGGGCTCTTGTCACACCAAGCAATAGGTAAGAACATCAAGTTTACAGTAATTCTACAAATTCAGGTGTTCAGAGGCCTCACTCCTACTATTAATGTAAATATTTAGTCTTGTCTCTAGGCTGTTCCCCTAGGGGTAGTGTTGAGGCTCCTGACCATGATATCTGAGGGTTGGCCATTTGTGACTTGCTACCTGTGCTTCTAGAAGCTTCCTTGGATTCCTGACTTCTAATGTTCTGTCTTAGTTACTTTTCCCCTTGCTGAAACAAAATATCTAACACCCTAAGTTAAAGGAAGAAAGGTTTACTTATCTTAAAATTTGTTGAGGTTTCAGTCCTTATTTGTCTGGCTCCAAAACAGTGTGGCTTGGTAGTCAGGCATCACAGAAACCAGTTAATAGAAAGCAGAAAACAGGAGAAGCAAACAGGCAAGGGGGAAGACAAGCCTCTTTCTGTCCCTCATATTAGGGACACCCAGGTTAGGGAAGTGTGAAACCAACCACTGACTGATTTAGGATTCACCCACCCTTATTCCCAGCATCAAATACTCTAGATTCAGCCACCTCTGGAAAAGCCCCACCTATGACTGAATGAGGGTCATTTTCAAAGGCCATATAGGCCCAAACTGTAACATATTCTCATTTTCCTTGGTCATCAGGAGCGCTCCTGCTGCTTCTTTGGCATCCTGGTAACACCAGTCCTTTACTGTTCACAGCAATGTGAGGAGAAAAGCCCTATTGTATTGCCAGTTGTAGTCCTGAGTCTCACTGGTGCTTTTCCTTAGGGGATAATTTCTCCCTCTACAGCCTCCCAAGGAGCTGCCAACCTCCAGACTAGTCTGGTCAAGAGGAAAGACCCACTGTACGGTAGGAACTAAGCTCCCTCTCCTAGGGCTACCAACACCCATCCCACCCCCAGCCCACACCCTCAAATCACAGGACAGAATCCTCAAGCCTTTGAGAAATTACATTCAGGCGGTCCAGTAACCCATATGCACAAAGAACCTGTAGAGGGCAATATTGTCTCATATCACATGCTCCTCTACCAGTATTTTTAAAGTTCAGCTTCAACCCAGCCAAATTACAAGTGCATCAGCAGTTTCTAAATATTTTACGGTAAGTATGCACTATTATTATAATTGTGAAAATATCAAGTTGGATTTGAGGGCACATGCCTTTAGTCTCAGCGACTTGGGAGGCTGAAGTAGGAGGATTGAAAATTGGGTATTAGAATGGCCAACTTAGTATGACCCTGTCTCAAAATTTACAAGGGCCACTAGGAATATAGCTCAGTAGGTAAACCACCCCTAGGATTGATTGCCAGTATGGGGTGGGAGGCAGCTGTGGAAAAAAACTAAGTGGGATGTGAAGATAGTGGAGGCTGCTCTAGCTGGGGAGTGGTTGGAACAGGCTTCTGTAAGAGAGGGTTTTGTAAGTCCTGATCTGGATGACAAGCAACCAGCATTGACAGGAGGAAGGGTGGAGGAAGTGTTGCAGGAAATACCTGTGCAATGGCTAGAAGGAACTGAACAGTTCAGGAAACGAAAGGCTGGCGCAGAGTGGCTGGAGTACAGTGGCTATGGGTGAAGATGAAACAGAATAGTAGTTGAGAACTTCGTCAGTGTAGGAAATCTGGATTATAGATTGGTACAAAGAAAGATATGGTGGAGCTGGAGAAATAGCTCAGTAGAATAAGCACTTGCCTGGCAAGTGTAAGGGCCTAAGTTCAATCCCTGGTTCCAAAAAAAAAAAAAAAAAAAAAAAAAAAAAAAAAAAAAAAAAAAAAAAAAAAAAAAAAAAAAAAAAAAAAAAAAAAAAAAAAAAAAAAAAAAAAAAAAA
>PVKA01006053.1:0-14037 GCA_004027165.1 Ctenomys sociabilis | reverse complement strand
AGCTCAAGTAGAATAAGCACTTGCCTGGCAAGCGCAAGTGCCTGAGTTCGATAAAGCAACTCTTAGAAAGAAATATAGTATCGTCAGTCATCCACACCTTAAAATGTAAAGCTTTCACTTTTGCCTCTAAAGATGAAGAACTTTTAGAGCATTCATTTATTCCTAGAGAGGTCCTAAATAGTCACTGGGCTCTGCTTTGTTTCCAAGTCTTTTTATTGTGTTTGTTTTATAAGGCAAGGCCTTACTGTAGAGTCCTGATGAGCCCAGAAGTTGAGCTCCTCTTGCCTCAGCCTGCCCACTCCTGGAGCTAGAGCTGTGTGCCACCCTGAGCAGTTCAAGTGCTTTTGTTAATCATTAAATGCATCCTTGCAAGGGCAAGGCCTCCACAGCTGCATTTTCCTGTAAGATATTTACATTTTCCTACCTTTGTGAGGTCTCTCTGTGTTGGGACATGTGGGGAGAGTGTTACATTCCTCAGAGAACTGAGGGGCCCAACTATGCCCTGGGACCTTGTTATGGTTTGTGTCTAATTGTCCCCCCAAAGCCTCATGCAGTCATTGGGGTAGCTTCTAGAGTTTGTGATTAATTCATGATCCAATGCGAAGATTATAGGTGTAAAGCTACAGTGCTGCTACGGGCAACCTGCATAAAATATAAGGAAATGAGAGAGGCTTGCTAGCTGCCGCAGCCCCTGCTCCTGCCTTTGCTTTTTGCTGTCTTCCACTGCCATGAACTGCTGCTCTCTGTCATGTGCCACTCTGCCTTGGAGACAGCTGAGTGTGAACTGAAACCTCCACTAACTATGAGCTAAGTAAATCTTTCCTTCTTTAATTTTAAGTGTTGGGCATTTTGTCCCAGCAACAAGAGAAAACTAAGACAGGCCTGAACCCAGGATCCAGAGCCTTAGGATAGTATTTCAAAGTCTCTAAAGTACATGCACAGGAAGCACCTATCTAGGTATCAACTTCACCACTTCACCATCTGCTTAGCGCTCCTGGGTTCCCTCACAGGTACTTCTACCCATCAGAGGAGAAATAAACTTGGAGAGTGAATCAGTGATAGAATTTAAGACTTTTTTTTTTTGTATTAGGAATTGAACTCAGGGTCTTGAACATACTAGGCAAGGGCTCCGTCTTGGCATTAGGCTGCGTCACCAGTCCTTTGTATCTGCATGTGTGAGAAGCAGGGTGGTAGGAAGTGAGGGCAGAGAAATCCCACCTACCGCACCTCCCATACAGTGGATCCTTAATATGGTTGTACATTAAATGACCAGCAAAACTGAGGTAGAAGTAAATGATAAAAAGGAGACAAAGATATCCTAACTATAGATTCTAGACCAAATCTGAGTTACTGAATTATTATGGCGGTCATCTAACATGGCTGAAGCCCTTATAACAACAGCCGATCTTCCTTATGCCCGCTTTCCCCTTCTTCCCCAATCCTGACCTGGGTACAATTTCCTTCACCTTTCCCGCCCCCAGAGGAGAGACCCCAATCCTTACATGTAATTAAAACTGACCCTCTTAACTCCACCCCTAGCAAAAGTCCATAAAAACCTCAGCTTTGTTTGTCTCAGGTCAGGGGATTCTGCCTTTCTTTCCCGTGGTCCTCTGGTGCCACAATAAAAGCCTCCTTTACCTTTTCTGTCTCTTTGCAGCACTGCTGGGGAAAAAAAGCCTAACAATAACTAATTTTGGTCAAATTCAGGCTACTTTCCTCCCGTACCCAGTACACCCAAAATTCCTCAGGAATACTGAAAACCCACAAATTGGCTTCTTTCAGAAAGTGGAGAGCAGAGATCTGATCCTAAGATAAAGGAACATGTTCAGAGAACTCCAAGAATGTTTAAGTTATGCCTGTTTAAAAAACTTGGTCCATACCTGTAAAATGCGGTACTACCCTCTCAAGGGCTGGGCCATTTCAGGAAGTTTCAACCCCCTGAAATGAATCATAAATGTTCCAAGTTGCAGAAAATAAATATCTCTTTCTCTTGAGAACCAGCACTCTATTCCTTTGACTGTGTACCTTTTAATTTCTGCCTAATAAAACTTTTCCTGGACCTACTATTGACTGAAACTTCTTTTTCAGTGATGGAAGTCAGTGAACCTGAAAATCAGTTTTGTGAAAAAGTGGGTTGAGTTACATATTTCTCCTTGAGGGACCTCCCTAAATCTAGCATGGTGACATTTTTTTTTTTTTTTTTTGGACAAGGAGATAAAAGGCATATATCTGGTGCCTTTGGTAAGTCCAGCCACAGGCATTTTATTTTTTCTTTCCCATTTCTTTTAACCTCTTGCTCCTTAGAGCATAGTTTCCTGTGAATCTTTGCCCTCTTAAACATAGTTAATCTCTTTCCCCTTTCCTTCTTCTAGTCTACAAACTTCTGCAGCCTTTTTTCTTTCTGGCAGTTAAAACTTCCCAAGTCCCTAGAAAATGAGTGATTGCATGTAGTTACTGAAGGCAGGAGGCACTCGATCCCTCTATCAGCAATGGTAGGAAGTATCTGGAGATATTTTCTGTGATGTGTAGAGGCCTTGTTAGGTACTCCTCAGGGCAACACTCCCACTCCTAGGTAAGATGGATCTAAACTTTGTTGGCCAAAGGAACACATGTCAGAATGGGCCCATCCATTGTCTTCAGCCAGCTTTCTAATGCAACTGGCAAGGAACCCCAGTCATGACATATGGAAGACCAGCCTGTGAGGTGATGCCAAAGGGAAGCAGTCTCCTTAAATCATGCACATTTTTGGGGTATGAAACACTTTAGATAAAAGATCATCTAAACTCCTAAAATACCTAATCTCTCCTCTCTCTCTCTCTCTTTCTTCTTTTCTCTCCCTCCTCTTTCTGTGCCTCAGTCCGCTATCCTTTCCTCCCTGAAAACTAAAGGACATAAGCTCAATCATGCCTCCCTTTTTCTGGTCACTGGGAAAAATTCCTGAACTCGTGCTGATTCAAGTAATCATTTAAGTGATAACTGATTGTCTTTGGCCCTGGGGAAATTTACGAACTCAAACCTGGAAGCAGCTTATTGGTTTACTTTTGCTCTTCTTTTCTCTCCCCAAAGAAAGCCCAATCCCAGGCTGGCGACATAGCTCAGCGGACTAAGCAGGCAAGTGCACTGGAGTTCAATACTTGGTACCACATGCCCCCGGTGTGCTAAACCAGCCCACAAGTCCGGGCATGGTGGCCCATGCCTGTAAGCCCAGCACTAGGGAGGCTGGAAATAGGATCACTATGAGTCTGAGCTGGGTAGTGACACCCTGAACCAAATACAAAAAGTTGAAAAGGAAGGAAGGAAGGAAGGAAGGAAGGAAGGAAGGAAGGAAGGAAGGAAGGAAGGAAGGAAGGAAGGAAAAAGCAAGCAAGCAAGCAAGCCCCAATCCCTTTTTTGTCCCTTCTCTCCCACTGAGGCTTCCATTTCCCAGCAAACTCAAATCCTTACACTTTTTCTGGTATTAGTTATCAGGGCAGAAGGAGGGAGCTGGAGGGTGAAAGGGATTTACGGGAGCTGGGGAAGTTTCTCTAAGGAACTTTCTAGTGTGTCCCAGCATAGGATGGGGAAGGGAGGTGTGTGGCCTTTGCATTTTCTGAGCCAGAAAGGAGGGAAAGGCTCACAGGCTCAGGAGAAGAGTGCCATTTGAGCTCTTCTCAGCTATCTGCCATGACCTTCCTGGGTTCTAGGGCTCCCTGGCAAGCTCTGCCAGGTAATTTGTTTTGGAATTGTTTGAGGTTGCTTTAATGTTAGCATGCTACCTCCCTCCCTCTGTCTGATTTGTTTCTGGCATTGTTATGATAATTTTTGCTTTAAATATATCTCCCTAACTAAAATGGTATGTGACTTGTTATTTTTCTGTTTGTGTGTGTGTATATATATATATATACACACATTGTGTGCATGTGTGTGTGTGTGTGTATGTGTATTGTCACTACTGCAACTTAGACTCATAGTGATCCTCCTGGTTTCAGTCTCCACAGTGCTGGGAGTCAGGCGTGAGCCACCTTGCTCAGTCTCAGTCTCAGCATGCCCCAGGGGCAGGGCCAGCTATAGTGCCTGGGATGGAACTTCAGTCCCTGCATGCCTAAAAGCCACTTAGTCTGCTGAGCTATCTCCCTGACCCTTAAAATGGTATGTGATTTATTGTTGCTAAGTAATATCTCCAGGCTTTTTAAGTCTTCCATAATCCCTAAATATAAAGATCTTGGAGTAGTAGCTGAGGAGATAGCTCAGTGGTCTAACTGCCTGCCTGGCAAGTGCAAGGTCCCATGTTCAATCCCTGGTACCACATGTCCCAGTGATGAGGAGGCTGAGACAGGACAGTCCATACAGGTCTGAACTGTAACAAGATCTTGTACCAATGAATACTTTTTTTTTGTTGTTTTTGGCAGAACCCGGTATTGAACTCAGGCCCTTGCACTTGCCGGGCAAGTGCTTATTCTACTGAACTATCTCCCCAGCCCCCAATAAATAAAATTTAAGAAATAAAATAACTCACATTTGGGCCAGCAAGATAGCTCAGTGGACTAAGCACCTGCCTAGGCAAGCGCAGGCATCATACAGGGATTGGGGTTTGATCCCAGCACCACATGCCTACCAGCCCTGCTCCCAGGCACTGAGCAAGCCACGCGAGACCAGGTGTGCTGGTACATGCCTGTGATGCCAGCCCTGGGGAGGCTGAAAACAGAAGGGTCACTAGGAGTCCAAAAACTAATACACAGTCCATCTGTACAACTCTTTTTTTTCTGCTTTCTGGGTCCATTAAGGAAAGTTAGAATAGCTGTGTCCCAGGAACCAGGAAGCATGGTCTAGATAGGAGGAACAGGCTCCTGCATGACTGAGAGGAGCACCTGGGCTTCTCCAGGCCTAAGAGGGACGCGTACCACCCTCTTAGGAGGATATAATTCTGGGCTCGTGATGCACAGCTGTCCCCCCCAGGAGTTCTGACTTGGAAAAATGGCCGCACACACTGCACGCGGCATGACCCTAGCATCAGTCAGGCTACACAGGGGTCCTGACGCCCCTCACACAGTGTGACCCCAGGGTGGGCTGGGCTGGGTGAGTGCCCTGAGCCTAGGCGGAGGTGGGCAGCTCAGGCGGTCTGACCTTAACAACCTAATTAGGACCCCAATGTTTTTCTCTTTTTCTTTTTCTTCCCCAAAGTACAGAAGGAAGTTGTTAAAAGCTTGCAGTGCATTGTAAATCATTATATGTAACTCAACCTCTATCCCCAAGATGTCACCTTTGGGTTTTGTTTGGTAAACTTGACACAAACTTAAAATGGAAGATTTTATTTTAACTTTATATTATTATTATTATTATTATTATTACTCGCGGAACCATGGATTGAACTCAAGCCCTTGCACTTGCCAGACAAGTGCTTATTCTACTGAGCCATCTCTCCAGTCCAAAATGAAAGATTTTAAAAGGTTGATTTTTTTCCAAATGTAAATGAAATTAGACCTCAAACTTGAATTTATATTAAGGGAGGAAAAATCAACAAAGATCCTATCTAGTCATTTGTAGATCTTGTCTCTTTCCCCTTCTGACTCCTACTGTTTTGAAGTCTCTATTGTTAGCTAACAGGAAAGACCTACTTAGAGTAGCTTAAATTATTAAGGGAAAGATTGTCATGATTTATTTACATAGGAAGAAAAATGCTAATTGAGGACCCCTAGGGAAAATGCTAAGTAACCAAAACAAAAACTAAAGAACAAGATCACCAAGCTGGTACCCGGAGAAGGGAGATAGCTCAGTACAATAAGCACTTGTCTGGCAAGCACAAAGGCCCGAGTTCAGATCACCAGGCTGGGGAGGTAGTTCAGTATCTGCCTGGCAAGCACAAAGTCCTGATTTTGATTCCCAGTACCAAAACCAAAGGCAAAAATGATTAAGAAGAACAAGATTGTCACGATGCAGTATGACCAATACATCTAAAGGTGTATTTTGATTTAATGTAATTGATTTACATATTCTATATGTTATCTTGGGTTTGTCTGTTAATTTGTTTTCATAATTGGTTAAAGTACATGCAGTTGTTTCATTAATCTCTCTTTTTGTGCTTGTATCAGTTTCATTTTTCCTCCGTCACCCTTTCTAAACTTCTGATCCTGTTGCAGGAAAAAAAAAAAAAAAATCAGTTATACAGGTTTTTGGGGTAGCCACGCTCACTTAAAACATTACCAAGGTGGCAGCTCATAGGCTCCAGGCTTCCGTGGGCCTTACAAATAGAAACCTTAAAAATTGGTAACATAAAAGTTATGTGTGTTTTCTTTTTTTTAATTAATTTTATTGAGAAACAAATAGCAATGAGACAGTTTCAAAACCGATTAATAGGACAGTTTCAATAATTAATACATTGCATATTGTTATCATCTTAGTGGTTATTCATAGTATAAGATGCAGACATGATATATTGTCCAAACATTATTAATACAAATCTTCTCACTGAATCAAGAAAAAGCAGATGTATATCCTATTTTGCATACAGATACAAAATGGTCCTTCCTTTGTATCGCCCTTTTTTGTCTAGTTTTGTTAGAGATGGATATTCTGTTGCCGTTTAAATATTGTAGGTGCTTGAATCCAACAAAATAATCCAATATAGTCCAGTAGTCCATAATAGCAGGGGGTTATCTGTAGGACTGGGAATGTCAGAATTTGTTGACTTGAGCCTTTCACAGCTCAGCATATTAATATGGCTTTACTATTTATACCTCATTTTTACACTCATCTGCTGGATGGTCAAGACTAAGATAAAGACTTATATAACAAGAAATGTAACTTTTGTGTCTGATAATGTCAATCAAGTCCCCTCAGGATTTATCCCGTAACCCTGTACCACAGTTTGCAGATCCTTTGTCAGTGTCAGTCATGTGGATGAGTCACGGCCATTGCTTGACCAATTTGCTCACTGTGAAAGCCTAAGAGAATGTTTTCTCTTCATGTGACTCTCTTTAGGCACACTCTACATTGTATTTTCATTTAACATGTATGTTTCTGTGTATAAACTTTGACATATATGTTGTTCTCCAAAAGCTCCATTTAAGTTGGCTTATTGCACAAGTAAACAATCAAGATATAGCCCAAATGCTTTTTGTCCACATGATTAACAGTGACCTAATTTAAATTGGTTGATAAGATAAAAATAAGGACATCCTTAAAGTTGGTGACATGGGGCTGCTCCTCCTGGTTGAGGGCCATCTGCCCCTAAGGTAGGAAGATGGTGGCCACAAAGAAGATGAAAAAAATCTCTGGAGTCCATCAATTCTAGGCTCCAACTTGTTATGAAAAGTGGAAAATACATGCTGGAATACAAGACGCTGAAGATGATCAGACAGGGCAAAGCGAAATTGGTCACCCTTGCCAACAACTGCCCAGCCTTGAGGAAACCTGAAATAGGGGACTAGGCCGTGTTGGCCAAAACCGGTGGCCACTACAGTGGCAGTAATATCAAACTGGGCACAGCATGCGGAAGATACTACAGAGTAAGCACGCTGGCAATCACTGATCCAGGTGATTCTGATAGCATTAGAAGCGTGCCAGAGCAGACCGGTGAGAAATAAACCAAGCAGAATTTTTCATTAATAAAACCTGCCACAGCTAAAAAAAAAAAAAAAAAGAAAGTTGGTGACATGTTCTCATCTAGTTTGCTAGCCAAACAAGGTAATACTTTTCTTTTTTTAAGATAATCTTCATCTTTAAAAAAAAAACTTTTTTAAAATTTTATTACTTATTTGTTTATTTAATTTTATTTTTTTGGTGGAACCAAGGATTGAACTCAGGCCCTTGCACTTATCAGGGAAGCACTTATTCCACTGAGCCATGGACCCAAACCTTTCTTTTTTTAAATAAATGCAATGTCTATTGTTTTCTGGGTATAGTAACTGAAGCTTTCAATTAGTTAAAAATTATATATTATATATATACACATATCTTTGTATATATCTACCTGTGCTATGCTTTGTTTCTCATGAATCATCTAATATAATTGTTGAGATGAGTAGAAATATTCTTGGCTATTTAAAGTTTGTAAAAGACTAATATATTTAACATAGTAAATGTTTTCATAATTAATTTTTCTGGTACATTTTAGATCTACATAATGATCACATTCACATGGGGAATTTGTACCTGTGCGTGATACAACTTGATTCTTTTTCTTTTATTCTCCTCTCCTCCCTTCAATCCCTCTTCCCTCCTTATTTATAAAAAGTTTTACAAAGAAGTTTTCACTTCTTTTTCCTTTTTCTTTTCCCTTCCTTTCCTCCAGCCCCCTCCCTAGTTGCCTTTCCCATTTGAATGTTTTCTTTCTGCTTCACAGAATCTATTGTACATTTTGGTCTTTTACTTCCAATTTTTCACATCAGGGAAACCACGCTATATTTGAACGTGTGTGTCTGTGTCTGATTTATTTCACTTAAGCGTATTGTCTCGCTCCTTTTTCTGGGAAACACCAAATGGTGGATGACGCAAGTGCAACACGAGGGGTCAGAGGCAGGGGTGGAGGGGGCAGGCATGGGAGGAGGCTTTGGCAGTGGCCTTCGAGGTAGCAGGCAGGGCAGAGGGCAGAAGCCAGGGCTGGGGCCAAGGCCGCAGGGCTCAGGCCAGTAAGACTGAGGACAAAAAGTGGATTCCTATCACCAAGCTGGGTGGGCTGGTCAAAGGCATGAAAATCAAGTCCCTGAAAGAAATTTACCTTTTTTCCTTACCCATCAAGGAGTCTGAGATTATTGACTTTTTCCTGGGCACACCCCTCAAGGATGAAGTTCTGAAGATCATGCCTGTACAGAAGCAAACTCGTGCTGGCCAGCAGAGCAGGTTCAAGGTCTTTGTCGCCATTGGGGACTACAGTGGTCATGTTGGCCTGGGTCTAAAGTGTTCCAAGGAAGTAACCACTGCCATTTGTGGGGCCATTTCGTGGCCAAGCTCTCCATTGTCCCTATGAGGAGTGGCTACTGGGGAAACAAGGTTGGTAAGCCCCACACTGTTCCTTGCAAGGTGACTGGCCACTGTGGCTCTGTGTTGGTGCGTCTGATCTCTGCCCCCAGAGGCACCTGGTATCATCTCAGACCCTGTGCCCAAGAAGCTGCTGCTGATGGCTGGTATTGATGACTGCTACACCTGTGCTAGGGGCTGCACTGTTACTTTGGGCATCATTGCTAAGGCCGCGTTTGATGCTATTTCCAAGACCTACAGCTGCCTGACCCCTGACCTCTGGGAAGAGACTGTGTTCACCAAGTCTCCCTATAAGGAATTCACCATCTTGTGAAAACCCACACCAGAGTCTCTGTCCAGAGGACTCAAGCTCCAGCAGTTGCTACAACATAAAGGGTTTTTACATAAGAAAAATAAAATAAATTAAGTGAAAAAAAAAAAGGGGTATTGTCTCAAGATGCACCTATTTATTTAGGCAGTCCCTCCCTATTCCGCAGTTCAACTTTCTTGGGCTCACTGTTTCGCAGGTTTTCAAAAAATATTAATCTAAATTATTCAACATGGAGCTTGTGCTATACTGTGGAACTTTGCAGTATCACATTCTTATAGGCAGCTGAATTAGATAGAAGTATTATGGGCAGTCAGACAGGCCAGACCCTCAAGGACAGTATGGAAGACAAGGTGACTTTGCAACTTAGAAGAGACAGACATTTCCACATGGGCCAAATCTTAAGACAAAAAAAGGAACATACAGCTACATACTTCCCTAGGGATGGGCATCAGGGATTGATATTCTAGGTATCAATCACTTTGAAAGAGCCCAAATGAGTCACTAGCCCAACCCCCAACAGGAAGAGACCCTGTCCCATATTCATGCCCTCTTGATACGTGACTCACTTCCCCATTTGGTACTGGATTTAATCGATTTTACCTGAGCAATGGTGCTTGTAATCTCATTGGTTAGCCATAGTTTTGCCCTACCTCACGCCCACCTAAGCGAGTTCCCTTGTCTTCTCCACCACCTTAGACCTGCCTCACCAACATGGTTTTCCTTTATAAAAGTTCCTGGAAAAGACAGATTCCTGAGGATCACCTACTCAGGGCCCCACTTCTGTCTCTCAAAGTGCCAGTCTGGTAAACACAAGGACCCAAGTTTGATCCCTGCTATGCCAGACCTAGAACCCTGGCACATTGTCGCCATGAAACCTGGTGTGGTGGCACACACCTGTAATCCCAGAACTGGGGAGGCTGACCCAGGAGAATGATTATGAGTCCAAACTGTGTAGTGAGGCACTGCATCAAATAAATAAATACGTAATTTTTTTAAAAATTGAAATAACAGGAGCTTTCTTTCCCCCAATAAATATGTTCTCCTCATACACTCCATTTCTTCCTAAAATTCATTCTTCAGTTTTAGAGAACACGAACTCATCCCAGGTACCTTTCAGGTTGGGAGATCATTTTTCTCCCTGTATCATTTGGAGGTCATCCACCCAACATCATTTTTTGCTCCTTGTGTCAGTACAGTATATGTATGTTGTTAAAATTATGTAGGTTTATGAGTTTAGAAAAGGATTAGAACATTAGAAGTATTTTTTAAGATGTGGGAAAGGTTTATAAGAGTATGGAAAGGGTTTATAAAGCCTTAAAATATATATAAATACTAAAATAAACAGTGTCGTTACTTCACTGATTTTCACTTATCGCAGGGATGTCTAGAATGTAACCTCCGGGATAAGTGAGGGACCACTGTGCCTAGAAATGTCTGAAGGTTATTTCAATTTTTAAAAAAATTATGTATTCATTTATTTGATGCAGGGTCTCACTACACAGTTTGGACTCATAATGATCCTCCTGTGTCAGCCTCCCCAGTTCTGGGATTACAGGTGTGTGCCACCACACCAGGTTTCATGGTGACAGTGTGCCAGGGTTCCAGGTCTGGCATGGCAGGGATCAAACCTGGGTCCTTGTAGTTGCCAGGCTGGCACTTAGACTGCCAATTTATTTCTCCAGCCCAGTTATCTGTTATTATAACTGAGTAGTACTCCACTGTATAGAAAAACCCCACAATGTATTCTTTATACATTCATTGATTGATTGGTATTTGGGCTGTTTCCAAGATGTAGCTCTTATAAACCCTGATGCTAAAAATGCAGGCGTGCATATATATATATAGCTGTAGTTTGATGCTTTTAATTCCATTGGGAAGATTCCAGGAAGGGAAATAGCTTAATCAAATGGACCTTTGTAGTTTGATTTATGTATCTGTTGGTTTGTTTGTTTATTTAATGGATGGCTCAGCCCACCCTAGGAGGGACTGGTATGGCACGTGGTGCTGGGGATGGAACTGCGGTCCCTGCGTTTGCCTAAGCTTGCCTGAGCAGGCGCTGTAGGCCACTGAGCTATCTCCTATACCAGGACCTTCAAGGGTTAGTTTTTGGAGGAATCGCTACACTGATTTCACTGTGATTACATCAGTCTTCACTCCCTCCATGTGTGGAGAAGGGTTCCTTTATCTCCACAACCCCGCTAGCATTTGTCATTGATTGACTTCATGATGATAGCTGCCTGTAAATTACTTTTAATAATTAATACCATAGAGATTAGAAAGATAGCTCAGTGGTCTAAGCGCCTGCCTGGCAAACACCAGGACCTGGGTTCGATCCTTGGTACCACAATGCCGTGCCAGCATGGAACCCCAGACGCGCTGTGTGGGCCCCAAAACTGGATGTGGTGGCACATGCCTGTAATCCCAGTGCTGGGAAGGCTGAGACAGGACACATAATATGAGTCCAAGCTGTGTAGAGAGACCCTGTACCAAATAAATAAATAAGTAAAGACTTTTTTTACATAGTTAATACAATATAAATGCTATGCAAATTGCTGTTTTACAGTATTGTTTAGGGAAAACTGATAAGAAAAAGTCTTTTTCTCATTTTCATTACAGAAGTAATATTTCTATAAACATTTTTAAGCCCATAATTGGTTCAGTCAGTGGCTGTGAAGCCCATAGAAACAGCATGCACACATACACATGACACTCATGCACAGAGATGTACACACATTTTAATGACTGTATTTTCATACATTCCATGAAGACTGCAGTCTCACACAGTGCACAAGACAGAAGAAATGAAGATAGGTACTAAGGAGATGGGTGAGCTGTAGTTTTTAGGTTACTTTAAAAAACACTTCACCTTTAAGAAACAATCCAAATATTCCACATTACAATAACTGTTCAACCCCCACGCTTGTGTTGTCTTTAATACTTCTTGCTATTAAATTCCTCAGTTTTAACAATATGATCATTTGTACCACGAATTTTTCTTCTCATTGTATAATCTCCAAATTAGTCCTGGTGCTCTTCACCCTAGTATAGCACCATAAACCAATCACATATTCTACATTCTACGTCTGCATGAGGCTTTAGGGACATTTAGACACACTTGTACGTTAGTAAAAATGGAAAATGCAAAAATAATGAAAATTAATAATAATGCTACCAACAAAAAATATTCATCAGATAATCAAAATGAAAGGACATTTCACAGAAGTACAAATGGCCAATAAGAAAAGTTCAATGTCACTGGCCACTAGAGAAATGTAAGTTAAAACAACACTAAGATTCCATTTTACCACACAAAGAATAGCTATCATCAAGAAATCAAATAATAATGTTTGAGAGTCTACACTATTGAAAGAAATTCAAACTAGTACAACTGCTATGGAAATCAATGTTGAGTCCCCAAAGAGCTGAAACTACAAATTCCATTTGGCTCAACTGTTCCCTATAATGCAGCTTCCCAAAAGACTTAAGAATATTGAGGGGCTAGTGAGATAGCTCGACAATCTAAAGCACCTGCTTAGGCAAACTTAGGCAAATATAGGGGACTGCGATTCAGTCCCTGGCACCACATGTCAAACCAGCCCGGCCCTCAGGGTGGGCTGAGCTGGCCAAAAAAAGAAAGGGAGACAGCAAGAATGAATATATATATATTCATTATATATATATATATATATATATATATATATATATATATATATATATAGAGAGAGAGAGAGAGAGAGAGAGAGAGAGAGAGAGAGAGGTAATGACATCATACTACAGTGATACATGAAATTTTTTTCATGTTTATAGCCATGCAATTTATCATGGATGAATCTTGAAAGTGGCCCGTATACCCACTAACAGATGACTGCATAGAGAAAATGTATTCACACACTACTGGGTACTATTCAGTCCTAAGGAGGGGTAGACTTGAGTCATTTGCAGGAAAATAGATGCACTTTGAGATCATTATCCTAAATGAAATAAGTCAGACATGCAAGCTTGAATATTGCATTATTTTGCTTTTTTGAGAAACTCAGAGTGAAAATAAAGAGCAAAATAAAAGATAATAAGGAGCAGGGAGGTAGATCCTTCTCAAAGAGAGGAGATCAAGAGATGGAGAGAGGGCTGGAGAGATGGCTTAGTGGAATAAGTGCTTCCCTGGCAAGCACAAAGGACTGAGTTCAATCCCCAGTTCCACCAAAAAAAAAAAAAAAAAAAAAGAAAGAAAGAAGAAATGGAGAGAAAAGGATGGGAAGAGATAAGGGACAAAGAAAGGAGTTGGTATTATAGCTGAATCCTGGATGCAGACTGTATATCCATCAGTAGGTGGCTGGATAAACACAATGTGGTATCTGTACACAATGGAATGCTGCTAGGCTGTGAAGATGGATGTATTTGAGATATTTGGAGGAAACAGATGATCCTGCAAAAAAAATAATGTTGAGAGAAATAAATCAGACACAAGAGCTTAAACGTGTATGAGATTGCTCACTTGAGCAAAGCAAAGTACAAACAGAAAATGACATAGGATGGTTAGAAAGGGACAAGGGAATGATCTCTTGCAATAGAGAAGTGACCCAAAGGAAAAAAGGACAAGGAGGAGAGGAAGCAAAAATAAGAATAGGGCCAGGGAGATAGCTCAGTAGAATAAGCACCTGCCTGGCAAGCACATTCATTCTCTGGTACTACAAGGGAAGAGAAGAAAGGAGAGAGAGAGAGAGAGAGAGAGAGAGAGAGAGAGAGAGAGAGAGAGAGAGAGAGAGAGAGAGAGA